>OY282591.1:2257091-2439663 GCA_958298965.1 Chrysolina haemoptera
GAATCCTGCTGAATTATAATAATTATTGATGTCAATTGTCAATAATAATGAAATAAATTCATATCTTTGATATTGGCTGTGACATTTACATTTATGTATACTCGTGGAAAGTAAAACTGCAGTATTAAAGATCCGGTTGAATATCAATTAGTTGTTTGTGAAAAAATAGATCTTGCACAGCAAACGACCTTCCCTAAGGGCACCATTATTGCTCACGTCAATGCAAATAGAATAATAATAATCATTTCAACTCCGATCATTATCTGTAATTACGTTTGAGAAATGTTTCGAATCAATTAAAAAGTCCGAGTAGTAAATTGAAACTTTCATTGATACCTTGTTCAACGTGTTCGGTCGTCATTTATATTTCTCATGATTTCAACTCGTGGTTTCGTCACACCTCGTACAGCGACTTCAACAGCGTTGTCAGATTTCCTTTCTTTTCGAAAATAGTTCTATCAGTGAAGGTATATTTGTAGGTAACTGATAGCATTGTTTAAATATAAGGAGGCTAGTTGGTCAACCTTATGGGATCAATATTGCATTCAAATGGAGGCGACATGTAGATGGCGTCAGTGGTGTTCGCATCCAAGTCATGTCGCAACTTGAATGGCAGAATACGTTATTTGGCAGTCACGTTGAATTTCCGTTAAGTAGATGGCGGATCATGTGATGAATTGTAAATAGAGTAGGTAGGTGGCACCAATAACTGCAATAAAATTAGAAATATGGTTCAATTCCAGAAATTATTTCTTCTAATGTTTCATGGACCGTATCCGCTATAATTAGGGTCACACTGTAAAGTAGGTACCTAGGTATATTTGGGGTGTGGTGATTAAGTTGTTAGTTTGAAATTAAAAGCAATTTGGACAGCGGTAAATGGTGGCAGGAATATATAAATGTCAATTTTGACTCTTTAGTTTAGTTATTAGGTGGAACTTAAATTAAATCATTTTAAAGCTAGCTGGTTACAACTGAACATTATTGCAAAGTAATCGCCTTTATTTAATTTCAGATTGATATTTCTAAACATCCCTCATCTTCAATCACCCCTTTCTAACCTCAAAAATAGGTATGTTGCCAGATTATTAAATCAAGCCTGAACTACATTTTAAGATAACCTAAGCAAATAACACTACACGTATCATATATGTGAACTAATAATCTTGATTTTAGACTTCGTATTCGATAACACCTTTCATGCCATTTTAAACAGCTTTCTCAGATTATATATTTCGGTGTATTTCAGAAAAAATACTTCATATTATTATTCATGAGTCATTTCTACATAAAACGAACCTCCTCCGTATGAAATAGGAAATATTCAATTTGTTACTCAATTATTTTTTTCAGGTATCGACTACAGTGGTCTTACTTAATTATAATAATTTTTTTTTCAATATATCAATATTAAAAAATCTCTTAAAATCTCCCATGGGTGACTCTTCTTTGGATCCGTGCCTGAGTGATGATACATTTGCAGTAAACTCACCCAGAAGCATATTTACAAAAGCTACTTTGCTCGCGTTATTGCTCGCGGCTACCAGTTTAATTATGCGAATCTGTAAATTCCAATCCCTTATATGACCAGCGCGATTTCTTCAGAGATGTACATCGCAGTACCCCGTGCCCCTGTAAACTAGTAATATTTACAATATATTCCAGAGACAGTACAAGACATCGCTGTACCCACTGAAGAAGCTAGTGATATTTGATGACCAGGTTAGCTTGCTCAGGTTAGGTTTGTGTGTAACTTATCCGTGTTAAGGTTTTTTTGCAAAAAGAACTGTGTAAGTACAAAAATAGTCACTCAATCCTGAAATATACTGTACTTTCAATAATTAACAGAGACAATTTGCTCGACCGAAAAATATCCAATAAAAAGTTCAAACAAAATAGCTCTCAAAACTTCTTCATGATCATTAGGCAAGTCCAACTCTGCTTCCACTGCTTTAAAATAAATGGTATAAACATGTATGAATATGTCTTGAAATTGCAGAGAAGGAAACTTTAGGAAGTGTTTTGTTTACGTGTAGAAACCTTCTACAATATTTTTGTAGTTCCTCTCAATGTCCACATTTCTTATAGTGCATCAGTACAGCACTAAAATGACGTCACATATTCATGTTAGCAAATAATTACGCTAGATGACACTCGCGTTTGGCTCCAATACCAATTCCACAGGCATTGACTAACTATCCCCCTTATTTAAACAATGCTGATAGGAGGCGGATCCTACGCCTCTGGTGAAAGGGGCAGTCGAAAATCGTTTGGGGTGGTGTTTTTGTTTTATGAGTTTCAAGAATTTTTTAAATGATCGTTTCCACATAATGCTGATGCTTATATTTTATGCTGATGCTTATATTTTATGCTGTCATATTATTTTCTAAATGAATTATAAACAGAAATAACCACGATTTGTTTTCATTTTGTCTGTTTTTGTCACATGGGACATATAATCCGAATAGTAGTATAATATGGCCCAAAAACAAAATTCTGTTTTTTTGTCCATATTTTTGGAAACCAGTATTATAAACCAATTCAATGGATGGCTACTGGGTAGAAGAGCATTTGATAAAAAACGGTATGCGATATCATAAACAAAAAGAACTGCCAAATAGTTTTTAAAATGAGGTGGGCCATATTTGCCTTCCGTACCTTATTGTGAAGTTTATTCGCTACACATCAAATATAATGAAAGTCACGTGTCAAACAGAACATGCGTAGTGAATAACGAGAATATTCCTTAAAAAATATATCAAGTTTGCCACGACAAGGGTCTTATTATGGCTCGGCCTGTATGTTAGCTTAGTGCAGTCTGCATAAAAACTGATGCAGAACTTCCAGTGAAAGTTGTATGTACCTTATACGTGTTTTCTCCGCAATAAAGTCGACAAAGGTGTCGTGTTTTCGGTATTTTTATAACTGTATCGAACAATATCTTCCTATGGAAAACATTCATGAAATGTACCGAAGATCACGACTTGCCAATGAGATAGAGGCACAGAGGATCGAACAAATGATTTTAACCTTTCTTTAGCATACAATAGTATAAATAATATGAAACATCTTGACGGTTCGATCAGTGTAGACTTGTGATAAAGTCACTATTATAACAAATGTACTAGGATTATTGTATCCATCGAATGGCATCTGTTTATAGTCTAGTCAACAAGTGCTTTTTAGGTCAAAATTGTTTCGCCATCCCCGAAAATTATGATTGAGGTGTCATTCGATTCGGAATAGCATGTAGATAGTTTTTGAGAAAATGCTAAGGCCGCTCGTAAAAATTGCAATAGTTATAAACAATTAAGTGAAAAAAAAGGGGTTTGATTTTTCGTCAGTATCTCAAAGACTATTCGAATTGAAATTTGAAAAAAAATTCAAAAAGAGGAGGAAATTCACTAAAAAAAGTCCCAACTCCCGGAACTGTAGGACCAATATATTTATATAGTTTTCCTAGAGGGTTGAAAATAAGCTCGAAAACGGGAGGCGTGGCTTGCGCAAACCACGCCTCCTTCTGACGTTCAATTAATGAATATTATTTAAACTTATTGAATTTGAAAATTGAAAATTAAAAAAAATTCAGGCGCCTGCAAGATAGATCAATGAACAATAATCCGTAGTAAAAAAATTTGTATCGCCAGTTTTCAATAAGTTCTCCATTAATTTATTAACAATTTTTTGTATCACGAACATTAAAAGTGCGATAATTGTTAAACTATTAATCTGAGAATTTTTTCCTTTTTTGAAGCTATTTTCAAAAGTTTCATAGAATGGATTCCCGTCGGAAAAATAAAAAAATTGTTAATTTTCGTTTTGTTATTAACAATTATTAGGAAAAAACATTGAAAGTTCAATGTCCATCTCTGAAAAGGAATAAGTTGCATATCGACAGGTTATTATTGTAAGGGGCCTATCTACTTGACATAATTTTTTATTTGATTTCTTTCGTTATGTGAATTTTTATATAACTGCTTTTGCACCATTCGATATACATACAGGGTGACCCAGGGTTAAACCGCCAAACGTTCAGTACCGTTTTTTAAGGTGAAAATAAGGTTTTTTCTTCTTATAAGCATGTGTCAAAACTTTATTCGTTTTCGTTGTCAAAGTTTTTAGAAAAATATATTTTTTTAATTTGGGTACATTAAAATAAGCATCTTATTACCGCAAATAAGCATGCCAAGTTTTATCAAAATATACCAAAAGGTTTTTGAGTAATGAATAAAAAACTGATTTTTTCTGAAAACTGACAGTCTGTATTTCGAAAACGAAATAATTTGGGAGACATGTTTATATGTAGAAAAAATCTTATTTTCACGTGAAAAGTCGATGTTGGACGTTTGGCGGTTTAACCCTGGTCACCCTGTATATTGTTTAAGAATATCCTAAATGAGTCACCGCATAGATTGATAATAGTAATGATCATTCCAACATTCCGTTGAGGATTTATTGAATCTTGTCACATTTCCTGATATATCAACGTCTTCCCGACACATAGAATTTACGAAGTTGTCAAAGTATATGAATCAAAGTCTTTACGTGACACTTTTTAATCAAACACTTTTACAAGGTATTTAATAAACCTCCAAATATTCGGTCGTGAAACCAGTATGTTGGAGAATGCAAGGATCTCTAATTGCTTAGCAAATTCGTAACAAAGAAGACGCTCGAATACGAATCCTATTTTTAATTATTTTTTTCAGTGGGATGTTGAATAGTGTAAACATGCGTCGAAAATTCAAATACAAAAAAATAACAGCGGAAATAGTAATTCAAAAATGTCCATTCGATCAATAGAAGACAGGATTGGTACTAGATGATAATCAATCAAATATGTACTTTCGGGGGTAATACCAAAGCAATTTGATCGAGTTAAAGATTTCTGACAGAATTATCGGTTATATTGTGAGCACGAGTCGTATTTATTGAGATAATTTCACGAACCAACCAAGTTATTATTTGAAATTTGATCGAGTAAACAAAGTGAATTCTTCAATAGTTGCAACTAATGAATAATAAACATGCAGTCTGTCAACCTGACGTTTATGTCATATTAGATTACAAGATGTATCATTGCTGTTTATATTTGTGGTTGACTTACGTGGTCTTTCCGGATCGGAAAGAAAGGAAGCGAAAGGAAGCGTTTACTTTCGCGAAATCCCATTCTGATTGGTCCTCATATCGCAGGAGACGCGACTTTCATATAGTGAGTGAAATTGTCATCCAAATTTATCACAAATCTTTTCATGGGAATATTTGTCGGACAAATCAATTAAGAGGCCATGAGCGCGATCACGTTTGAGACGCTTGTAAGAGTAAAAGAGCCAATTGACAGGCTTCTAGAGGAAGTTTGATTCTAAGTACGTGCTGTAATGGAAATGGAATTTTAAATCCACTTTTGGCATATGTTCATAATTCCGGTGACAATGCAATATGGCATTTTTGTTACAGAAAAAAACAAAATGGCAGCTCCAAGATGGCGGACGATATTTGTGATAATGGTCTGATTCGATTCAAAATTGGTATGTTAGGGTTTTCGGGGTCAGAGATTATGATTTTTTTATCAAAATTCATGAATTCAAAATGGCGGACGAGATTTGTGATTATGGCCAGATTCGATTCAAAATTGGTATGTGATGGTTTTTTGCGTCGTATATTTTGATTTTTTTGTCAAAATTTATAATTTGAAGATGGCGGCTCCAAGATGGGACGATTCGTCATTATGGTCTGATTCGATTCAAAATCAATGTGTGAGGGTTTTCGGGGTCAGGGATTATGAATTTTTTGTCAAAATTTATGAATTCAAGATGGCGGCTCCAAGATGGCGGACGAGATTTGTGATTATGGTCAGATTCGATTCAAAATTGGTATGTGAGGGTTTTTTTGGGTCGTATATTTTGAATTTCTGGTCAAAATTCATAATTTGAAGATGGCGGCTCCAAGATGGGACGTTTCGTTATTATGGTCTGATTCGATTCAAAATCAAATGTTTGAGGGTTTTCGGGGTCAGGGATTATGAATTTTTTGTCAAAATTTATGAATTCAAGATGGCGACTCCAAGATGGCGGACGAGATTTGTGATTATGGTCAGATTCGATTCAAAATTGGTATGTGAGGGTTTTTTTGGGTCGTATATTTTGAATTTCTGGTCAAAATTCATAATTTGAAGATGGCGGCTCCAAGATGGGACGATTCGTCATTATGGTCTGATTCAATTCAAAATTGATTTGTGAGGGTTTTCGGGGTCAGGGATTATGAATTTTTTGTCAAAATTTATGAATTCAAGATGGCGGCTCCAATATGGCGGACGAGATTTGTGATTATGGTCAGATTCGATTCAAAATTAGTATGTGAGGGTTTTTTTGGGTCGTATATTTTGAATTTTTTGTCAAAATTTATAATTTGAAGATGGCGGCTCCAAGATGGGACGATTCGTCGTTATGGTCTGATTCGATTCAAAATTAATGTGTGATGGTTTTCGGGGTCAGGGATTATGAATTTTTTGTCAAAATATATGAGTTCAAGATGGCGGGCCAAGATGGTGGACGAGTTTTGTGATTATGGTCAGGTATTTTCGGGGTTGGCGATTAGACTAAGAAATATGAGAATATAGATCGAGAGCACCAACGCTTTTTTCACATTTGAGTAAATTGTCAATTATTTTTTACTTATTAGTCCATGTTGGAAGTAAAGCCTGTTCTTCAGTTTTAGAAAACTATTATTTTTTTAGCAAAAACTTGTATTGTTCCTATTTTTGAAAGAATTATAATTGAACGGCATCCAGTACTTTATAATAATAGGTTATTCTATGGGAATTACGTATAAAACAATGTATTGTTGATACTGAGATATCAACCCCATATATTTAATAATTATTTATTCACTTATAATCTCCCTAGTGCTTGAATTATTGCCGGAAATTTTTCGAGTACATGAATTTTTTGAAAATCAAATTGATTTTCTTAAAAAATTCATGTACGAGATAAATTTCCAGCAATTAATTCAAGCACGCGGGGGATTCGGTAAGAAAATTTCACACCAAAATATATTAAATTAATGGTTAATTCAACTGACTTGTAGATTATTCTGAGAGAAAACAAGTTGTAACATCAGTGGGCCATGAATGGTTTTTGTTGATATAATATAATGACTGTTACGCGTTGGTATTAGTGGCGGTGTTTGTATGTGAGAAAGGAAAATACATTTTGCGACATTTTCAACCTAAAATTACATTGCACATCACGCAGAACCAAAATAGTTTTGACTGGTCCATGCGAATTGTCTATTGGGAAGTGATGTGGAAAGGAATTCTTGCAAATTTCAGCCGAGTATTCACGAAAAGATAAGTTGAATAAAATTGTTTCAAATATTAAGTTCATGTAGTCAAGCATAGGTAGATTTGATTGATATACATTTTTTACCGATGGACCTATTCATCGTTGAAATGCAAGTTCTCAAAATATTTTCAGACACATTCGAAATATTTAGTGAATATATATTTATGAAATATTATCTCCTTTCATATGAAAAATAACATTCCATTTGTACATAAAAGCAAAATGTTAACTATCACATGTCAAATATTTGACAGAAAAATTTTCACTTATTAATTTCGCCCAGGGTACCCAGGAGGATAAAAATTTCCGGAAATTTTTTGGGTTGCCATGGCAACTAAATAAAAACCAATTTTTTGATTGGCTGAAAAAGTGAGGTGTGAAATTTTCAAGTAAACGGAAAATATTGTTTAGTCAATTCGTGGAAATTTCTTGGTAAAGTGATAGTGGAATCAGTCAATAATAGCGATACTCAGAAAATGCCAATGCCCTTACACAGTAAATTTTGAAATACAATTGGTAATCACTGAATCAGCTTGTATATAGTAATTAAATATTAGTAATCTACTGAACGCTAGAAACAATAAAAGCGCATGTATACCTTCAGTTGCAATAACTGTTTAATTAGTGGTAATTAACGAGGAAAAAGTTTCCCACGGATTTTAAACGAATGAAACAATTTCGAATCGTACAATCATGTCATTTCTGAATGAGCCAATCCAAACAGACCGGGAGATGATGACAGATTTTGGGACACGATTTTACTCAATACACATTTTGGAGGACAGTATTGTCCGTACCTATATCCTCATGAAATAATGCATGAATCAAAAAAGAGTCTTTTAGTAAGGTTATTCTGGACTTCCATTGTCTATACGGACAGAGAAAAGAAAAAAAAATCAATTCTCTGCAATTTTTATTGAAGACTGTTGAGATCTACAGTCGTTTTCAAGTTTCATACGCTTGAAAACGACTGTAGATCTCAACAGACCTATAAAAACTATTGCGTTAAACACCAACGTTCCGTTGCACTTTCCGAAAAGACGTACAATGGAATCGTTCAGATGCTGTTAGAAAAAATTCGTCGAAGTCGTATGTGTACGGAATACACACATGTCATTGAGGAATAGTGAATTAGTATGGCGACCATAGACACTTGCTGCACCGTCTAGTTCACACAAAATCACTGCTCGGTAGAAGAAACCTGTAGTATTGTTTTGCGTTCAGCTATGAGCATTCAAATTAACACACCTGTCCGGGTTGCTGACTCGGAGAGGTCAATCTAAATGGTTTTGTTCAAACAGACACACCTCAGTTGAAAATACCATACCTCTTTACGCATACCCTGTAATTTGTGTGTGTTAGCATAATACAGTTGATGTAATATTTTTTTTGTTTCACGAGATATATTCCAAACATAATGGATCTTTAGAAGTTCGGCCTTCTTATTGATACCGAGTTTTCGAGGTTTCAATTCGGGCAAAATCACTGGAGATTTATACTGATCTCAACTTACGCATTTTTTCTAAATTAATACGAGGTGTTATGCAATAAGTGTCCGATATTTTACAGGACTATTCCTCAGTTGTTCATAAGGCAAAAAGTTCATATAACCATGTGTCCGTAACCGCTTTATTTCTGAGATACAGGATGTTGAAATTTAACAAAAAAAATCAGTATCTCTAAAACCGTTTTGGCTTTTTTTTTCAATTTTTGGTACATGCAAAGTACACATGAAAATTAATTTTTTCCACGATGAAGGTTTTCTTAATTTTCATCAGTGGCGTCCCTGTAAACATGCCATGTCAAATTTTTGATCAAAATAATGATACGTACGCTACAGTTCTTTTGTCATATAAATATTATTTTTGTCATTGTCTTCTATCTTTTACGAAAGCGCAGGAGAGCCACAAGGGTTTTTTTTTTCATCACTTCGACTTTGAAGTCGAAATTTCGAGAAAAAAGTCGAAATTTCGACTTCAATGTTGAAATTTCGACTTTAATGTTGAAATTTCAACTTTAATGTTGAAATTTCGACATTAATTATGCTTATATGAACTTTTTACCTTATAAATAACTGATGAGTCATCCTGTAAAATGTCGGACACTTATTACATAACACCCTGTGTATCAAATTCTCAAACATTTTTTTTAGACGGAAACCAAGTTTGGGATCGAAAGAATTAGAGTTTGGTCAATGGCCGTCACAAACGGAGTCTTTCAGTAGGCAAACTACTTCTACCTCTGCTTTTTTATTATAGAGGGTGAACTACGACTACTTACCGAAAATTGTACAGTTTGCTGTCCCCCACGAATAGAAGTGGAAAACTAAGTGAAATTCGGAAATATGGAGCAAAAACGTATTTTCAAAAAACTACCCTTCGTAAGTGTAGGAACGCGCCGCCCCTGGATAAAAATAACAAGTGGCTAGCCAGAATCCTGTTCTCACTCTCTTGGCTGCAGCTGATGGTTTGAAATCAAGAACTTGAACGGATTTAATAATACATATACTAGTACCCAAATTATTGCGTGGGTTCACAAATTTCAGTTATGAGACTTTTTAAAAAATTTCATTTTTTCGCATCAAGCAAATATTTGATAACTTGCAAAAAAGTGACCAATAATTTTGAACTCTCCTGATTTAATTGCTTCTTCTTTTCTAGTTCCGCAGTAAGGTTACCATTTCCCCACAGTTATTTTTATATTCTCAAGAGGGATCAGTTTGAAACGAATTGCTTGTTCTGGATTTACTTATACCAATGACCAATGGTCGGCAATTAAAACTATCGAGTATCCCTTATGGAAGAATGTCATAATTCCTTGTAGGGCAGAGAACAGAGTGTTTTAACATGAATTGCTTTGTTTCATAGTAAGCCGTTCAGGTACGTATAAGTAAAGATAGATCGTTTCCATAGAAATTGTTGAATGAGAGCTCAATTAAAATAATTCCTATTTGGATTTTATTATCATTAAATTAAGGATAGATCACGATAATTATATTGGTTAATGTTTTACTGGAACGGGAATGCTTATGTTTTTGCCATGCGGTTTGCGTTTTATGGCGACGAAACTTTTATGACGTAACGCATTCTTCGGGTGTTCTTATTGAAAATATCTATGCCGGTGTTCTATGATTCATCTGGATTTCGAATTGTTGCTATCAGAGGAGCAAGTTGTATGCTGAAGAAAGGTTTCATATAAAAAATAATAGTAATTTATCCACAATCACCTTATAATTGAAGTTTTATCCACACTTATGAACCCTATAAAGTACCACTTAATCCACTAGTGGAATAATGAAATTACTTTATTCCACTAGTGGAATAATGAAAAATACAATCTTGAATATCAATCACATTTTACTTATTTATTATTAATATTAACATTAACATTTATATTAATAGACATTTCGTTCTTCGTTTTATCGTAATTTTTGTTTGTTATTTCAATGATTTTTGAGGAGGTGACAGCCGCTGTTAGAGCAAAACGTCAAATCATTTTGTGATGAAAAATTTCCGCGATTCTGATTCTAAATGAATGTGATGGTGAATAAAACGTTGTATTGCATGCGTGTTTTAGATACATTTTATTTGCTTAAGAAATTTAAACGCTCGAGCTTCGCTCTCGCGTTTAAACATTCTTGCGCAAATAAAATGATATCTAAAACACTTATACAATAAATAACTATTATGTATCAAGTGAGTAAAGTGATACTTTTTTTTACGAGTAGGAAATGTTGCCGTAGGCGGAGTGCGGCATTCCTACGAGTAAAAAAAAACACTTTACTCACGAGTTTCATAGAGTATTTTTACTACAACTGTCAAAAAAAAATAACCAATTCATATTTTTTTGCAAATATGAAATGAATTTGGCATATTTTTATTAATTCATTATTCGAACAAAGTTCGAAGAGTATGCCGGAGAGTTGAGTTTCAAAAAAATGAAACGAATAATTTCGACAGAGTCGAAATCCGTTTCTCTTCACACTATCCCGCAAAATGAAAAATTTGAAGCGAATATTAAAATAACATATTCATCGAGGTCAATATTATTATTATTAATGTTGACTTGACTTTCGAATAACTAGTCCATCGAAGCAACTTTTCATTTTCTTAGATTTGTATTCAAAATAAATAAACAATCATAGTGAAGCAACGAATACCTTTTTCTTTCTTTGAACTATGTCAAGGAAATCTCATATTTGCACTATCCACGATTTTCTCCGTTCAATCTTCATCACTTTTCATTTCTACTTAAATTAAATTTATAGTTATCAAGAATTCGTTATCTGGATAGATGCCCAATTTCACAAATTTCATTAATTATTGTTGTCAACTAGTTTCTGACGGCCAAACAGCCATAGCTACCTTGGATTACCTAATGAAGATTAGGTCCAATAGTTCCTTAGAGGTATATGCTATTATTTTGAATATATTCGCCGCGATAGTTTGGAATTTTCATAATACTTATTTAATAGTACGAATGCTAAGAATATTATTGGTGAAACATTTGTATAAGTATCAGATATTTCGTTATTATTCGGATTTGTCACTGTTGTTGCATGAAACTGTCTGTTAAAAAAAGTGCACTTTTTTTACGATTTTCTGTTAACTAATGAACTCTAAACCATAAATGTAGCATTACTGTGTGATTAGACTTTTTGAATATTATTTTTTATTTGTAGTCTGTTTATTCGGTAACCTAGTTACGCGCGAGGATTTTCTTGGGCCATTAAAAAAAAAATCTACAGTCGATAGGCTCTGAACCTACGACCGGCAGCCAACTTTATCAAAAATGTTCAACAAATACTTTCGATATGATATCCAATCTGTTTAATTCTGTAAAATTAAGGTTGTTTTTATACTAAATTCAGACTGTTGAGAGTACCAAATAACACGCAGATGTATTTCTTGAAAACTAAACAAATGATTAAGCGAAACGCTAGTATTTAAGAATTCAGTTCCAATATTGAAATTTTTCATGAATCATCAATTATTATTTGAATAAAGGTTTATTCAAACGTTTTAATACAACCGAAACCGATTCAGATGCGCAATTTAAACCAATATCGTCGATCATTGACATTGGAAAATCCGTTATCAAATAAACAACATTTTGTTTTTAGTTCAGTTCAGTTCTTTATCTTTTGCATTATATGATACCTAGAACTACTTGTTGCACAATTTTCGAGAGAGGGGAGTAAGCGTGTTAAACTCGAGTCGTCTATTTGTTTAAGATAAAGAGGTACTATAGGAGATACTTCGAGTTAGCTTATACACATGCACTAGTGTAATATATTTTTCCTCAATTATCAAATATCTATTAATAAACGCTGGCGCTGCTTCAAGCCATATCGATAGAGACCGGCGGATATACCTGTTTGTTTTGTATCGCCAAAGCGCAGAGTCAACACTTGATAATGATTTGTTCATCCTGTATTTGGCGTAGATTCTTTTGAAAGATGAGATAGCGTTAAAATGGTATAGTCTAAGAGCCGAAGAGAGGTCGACCTTCACCGTTCTGTTTAACGGATGAAACATACTTCTTGTGAAGTTTCATAAGTAGACGAATTCGCCTAAAATCGGTTGCCTATCAAAATGTGGTCCAGGGTATATACAGTTAGTTAGTCAAAAATTTGCACCATATGGAAAACTTTTATTATCAATTTGTCAGAAAATTTTGTGAGTTGTCAAAATTTCAAATTTCCAAACGGTGAACAGGGAGAACAAAAAATAGGAATTTTGATCAATTGTAAATTACCCCTTATAATTTACATTATCAAAATGTCCATTCAGGGAGGTTGTTTAGAAAACAATATTCAAATTTGGAATCACAGCCAGCGTCGTTTGCTCTATTCTCACTAATTTTTATAAGGGATACCATTTTCTGACGAATCGATAATAAAAAAGTTTTCCATATGATGCAAATTTTTGAAAGTCACTGTATATAGTCTGGACCCCATTTTGATAGTCATATTTGTTTATTATGAAACATCATAAGAAGTATGTTTCATCCGTTAAACAGAACAGCGAAGATCGATCTCTATTCGGCTCCTGTACTTGTATAAACATATTATCATTATGAAACGATAAGACCGAGTTTTTGAAAATGACGTTAAGTACCTTTTTTCACTTAAACTGTCAAACCTTCTTTGGAATTGAATAAATAAGTAGTGATTTCCAGTTTAAATCTCTAAAACCGAGGGGGAAACTACTCTTTCATTAGGTGTACATCATAACATTTTCATTAATTCATTATTAATTTTAATTAAATTCATTATTCGAAATTTCGAAAACTCGCCAGAAATTATTTTTGCGCAAAAAAAATATCTAAAAACTGATTCAGAACTGACCAACTCGAGAACGTTTAGAGATAGACGAGTTCTGCTAACGCCAATCGATTCAAAATTGCTGAATTAGTATATATTGGGAATTTGAACGAAAAAAATCGACGGACAAAATAGGCAAGTATATCATGATACATAATTTTTTGAACTTTTTAAATTTTAATTTTTCAAATTTTAAATTTTCATCCCCGAACGTATTTCGACGTTCTGATTCCGAATCTTTGAACGAAAATATCGAAAACTCATCAGAAATATTTTTCGCGCCAAAAAAAACATTTGAAAACTAATTCAGAGCTGACCAACTCGAGAACGGTTAGAGATAGACGAAATCTGCGAACGCCAGTCGATTCAAAATGGCCGAATTAGTATGTATTGTTATTTTCGAGTCAATCAAAAGAAATTAAAAATTACTCGAAAAACTTGTAGTTACCTAAAAATCATTAAAAATACCAAGTCGTCACATCGACTTATTTTATGCTCATTCCAAAAATGTAGGATTTTCATAAGCTCAGATATAAGATTTAGGAGGAAAAAGGTGTTTAAGATGAAAAATAAAATTTTCTGAAATTTTTTATTTTTCATTGAATTTCAAATTTTTTTTCTCGAAAGTAATTTGACGTGCTGATTCTGAATCTTTTAACAATAATGTCGAAAACTCATCATAAAAATTTTTGGCGGCAAAAAAACCATCTAAAAACTGTTTCAGAGCTGACCAACTCGAGAACGGTTAGAGATAGACAAATTCTGCGAACGCCAGTAGATTCAAAATGGCCGCTAAAAATCATGAAAAATACCAAGTCGTCACATCGACTTGAAATTCGCCCTGTATACGTAAAATTTTATGCTCATTCCAAAAATGTATGATTTTTATATGCTCAGATATACGATTTAACCAGAAAAGGGTGTTTAAGGTAAAAAATCCAATTTTCTAAGATTTTAATTTTTAATTTTTCGAATCTAAATTTTTTGTCCTCGAACGTATTTTGACGTGCTGATTCCGAAATTTTTGACAATAATGTCAAAAGCTCATCAGAAATATTTTTGGCGGCAAGAAAACCATCTAAAAACTGATTCAAAGCTGACCAACTCGAGAACGGTTAGAGATAGAAGAACTCTGCTAACGCCAATCGATTCAAAATGGCTGAATTAGTATGTATTGGGTATGTATTTGGGAATTATTTTATGACAAGGTACTAAAATGAACCTTTCTCCTCTTATGTAACCATCCTATTATTTGATTCTAGTTGTCGCCTTCTTACACCAAAAATCATACGTGGGCATGAGTTTCGAACTTTCTGGATCTTATTTTTATACATAAGAGTTAAATTATGTCCAAACAACGTATCCGCGTAATTCAATGGTAATTATCTTTCATTGCCCCCTAAAACTTTTTCATTATTTTTCATTAGAGATAATTACTTCACTGCTTTCATTAGGTGTATAAAAAATGACTAGTTGTTTCCCCCTCGTCTAGAACGAATTAATATAATTTGAATTAATACATTTTTTCAAAATGATTTATAGCTTGCTCTACGATGGTATTCAAAATGGTATGTATACCTATTGTATAGTCTCTTTCGAAAATTACGCCAATCTGCCCTAGCGTTTTGTTTCTTCAATCGAGCCAAATGATAAAAATTCTATTTGCTTCACAATAATATTGACGTCAGTTTCATTATGTGGGAATCATACATTTAAATTTATCTCGATTCATATTTATGGAGGCAGACTTTGGTTTTTTACAAAGAGTAGATGGTTGAGTTTATTTTAGAAACTCTGTGCTACGTCGGTTCACTAACAAAAAAAAACAGTTCAGATGAAAAACTTTGAGTGCAAAGGAGATATGTTTTTGATAGGAACATTTTGGCCTTTTCTGTTTTTTTTTAATGCTTCACAAACGAGTAATATAGTAATACTTCTTTTTTTACAATCTAGAATTATTTATCTTATGAATAAAAAAATTATAATTTATCGAATAATTTCCAAAAATTCAAATTGGCAACATTGCTCTTTAATTATTTCAATAATTAATTGTAATTTTTCACGTAATTTCATGGTATAAGCATTATATTGAATCTACCACACGTCGGCGCCGTTCATATTTTCAACTTTTTTATCCTGAATAGCCGTTACCCTACGTTAAGAAAAAAATCATATACAGATAATCTCACGATGGACGTAACATAGAAGACAATATGACTAATTCACTATTGTCCAACCCCTTCCCAAAAATAATGAATGATGGGTAAAACTAATTTAACTTCTCAAGCACAATTAGTATATTGCATCACTTGCTCAAATTGTGCTAAAAATACATAGGTCAAACTTCTAGAACGCTTAAATATAGGATTACTTCACATAGAATCCTGAACGATGTGCATTAAGAGACTATTTATGGAAATGGCTTTCATTTCTCAATCAGATAATTGCTTAAATAAAAAAAAACAGATCTCAATCATTGAAGTGGAATTTATTCATACCTATTACTTATTGATAAAAACCCACATTACAATTTTAATAATTTTTAATAATTCTCCAACAATTTTTCATAAGGGAATGTGTTCGCTCTTTTGAATGGGTACAATTGGCTTATTTACAAAACTATCGCATACTTTATGACAAAGAAACAGTTCATAACCGCATCGACATCATCTCTGTACAGTTCAGTTATGTTTGAACAAAAACTGTAACCATTACAACTCCTATTTCCCAGAAAAAAAGCGCATTAACATTTTATCATCGGACTTGTTATGCCATCAAAACGTAACCCCAGAAATATTCTGTGACCCTTCACAAGCGAGGGTCAGCGCTGGCCTCTAATGGTTCCGGTTTCTTCAAAGGCATATGACGAGACATGAGGCCAGTTGTTCAACATCAACAATAGTTCGACCGTCTTGAGTTTCATAGGGAACGATTATGAACCTATATTATGACAAAAGATAATGGCGAGGGGGAAACAACTAGTAATTTTTTGTGCACCTAATGAAATCAGTGAAGTAATTATCTCTAATGAAAAATAGTAAAATAGTTTTAGGGGGCAATGAAAGATAATTACCATTGAATTACGCGGATACGTTGTATGGACATAATTTAACTCTTATGTCTAAAAATAAGATCCAGAAAGTCATAAAAACAATAAATACCCAATACATACTAATTCAGCCATTCTGAATCGATTGGCGTTCGCAAAATGTGTCTATCTTTAACCGTTCTCGAGTTGGTCAGCTGTAAATCAGTTTTTAGATGTTTTTTTCCCGCCAAAAACATTTCTGATGAGTTTTCGACATTTTCGTTCAAAGATTCGGAATCAGCACGTCAAATTACGTTCGAGGACAAAAATTTTAAATTCAAAATTGAAAAATAAAAAATCTCAGAAAACACCTTTTTCCGGCTAAATCTTATATCTGAGCATAGAAAATCATACATTTTGGGAATGAGCATGAAATTTTACGTACACAGTGCGAATTTCAAGTCGATGTGACAACTTGGTACTTTTAATGATTTTAGGGATGAACCCCTTGCAACTTTTTCGAGTAATTTTTAATTTCTTTTGATTGACTCGAAAATAACAATACATACTAATTCGACCATTTCGAATCGACCGGCGTTCGCAGAATTTGTCTATCTCTAACCGTTCTCGAGTGGACTTTTCCGCACGCTAGTAGAAAATAGTTATTTATGATACAAGTGTTAAAAGTGGCATTTTATTTTGTGAGTGGGGAATATTGCGAAACGAGCGTTAGCGAGTGGAGCAACCCCACGAGCAAAATAAAATCACTTTTAACAAATGTATCATACAAAATTTTTTGTTCAACAGTTACTGCTAGTAAGAAAAAAACAAAAAAAAATAAGATCCATAAGGATTCGAACACACGATCTTTGGATTACAAGGCTGACTGACAGATACTTCAAATATAATAAACCCCAACGCACTTTATTTATGAATGTCATTATTTGTCAGTGATGAAGGATATTCTACAGTTGGACTAAATACTACTTCGTTTGTAACTTCAAAAGGAATTAGTATTATCAATTGCGCAAACGACCAAATACATGTGTGACCTTTTATAAACGATTCCTCTTGAGTAGGTGTTCTGATTATAATATCTGATTGAAGTGTTTCTATTAGAGAGATCTATATTACTGAGTATCCATCATCTCATCTGTCATTTTACTTTTAACACTAGTGTTAAAAGTACTTTTAACACTAGTGTTAAAAGTGATTTTGTGAAAACGTCAGTTTTTAGTTCATGTGTCAATGAATTAAAAACGTCATTTTTAATGTCAGTTGTACAAAAATAATATTTCCTCAAAAATTCAAAAATCAACATTACGACAGATTCTGTATAGCTGCTCAAAAATGGGATATATAAACTAGGTGTAATAAGAATTAATATTTATTCATCTACCAGGTGACCACAAGGTAATATACATATTAGAATTCCGTTTTGAAAAAAATTTTGATAGGTCCTGGAAAATATGGGATGTGTAATTCCATGAGAATGAGAACACCAATTTTCAACGGTATCTTACCAAGTAGATACAAAAGTTAGCTTTAACTTTCACAGCGACGAATACACTAGTGGTTTTTTCACTTATTCATTTGTTTATCAATTATCGCGGTGTTGGTTGTCAAAATGAATAGTTTGACATTGATATGCTTCTAAATTTCTTATTCGTTAAATTGTCCTGCCAAATTAAATTTGTATTGATATCGGGAAAATTAGTGTTGTTCAAATGTTCCCAAAATTCTTTGGGTCCGTTTAGAATTGTATTTTAAAGTCATATGTTATATAGAGACATTATCGATGCTATTCGTTGAATATATTCCGGTAACTATATATTATCGCTCACTTCTGTTTGAAGTTATAACTTGAATTCTTGATATTGTCAGCAGCTGGCCGTATTTATTCGTCTATTGTCTGAGAATTTACCTAAAATGGTGCAGCCTTTTAAAAAAAAGCTACACAGGCATTTCAATGACGATGGTAATAAAAACGTCATCGGACTTCGAATTCAGTTCAGTCCACGGGCAGAGTAAGGCCTTCGCGCGACCATATGGCATGTCTCACAATGATGGAACAAGGCATGGAATCCATGAATTCTTGAAGTGTATTGAATGAAAGAGCAATTATTTACCTTGGATACACTCGTATTTTGAATTGAATCTCGGATTGGATTTACATACGGGTTGCAATTATTACTGAAAACAAAACGTGGTGAAATGTTTAACGCTGTACCACCGATTTTTTTCACTCATCGAATTTTGTTAGTTTTAGCAATTGGGGTGCCCCATAGAATATTTGTATGTCGGTAAATCTCACAAACAAGGTGTGTACTCTTATCAAGTATTTCGACATCAAATATATTAGGGTTTCAGTAATAAGTAATAAATCAGTTAGAATTTTCAACCCTTTTATAATAATTCAATAATATTATATATAAACTCGATGAACTCTTTCACCAATAATCTGAACTCATGTATGATTAGTTCAAACCAGATACCAATATAAATGTTTGAATGACTCATAGCATAATAGACAAAGCCAACAAAGAATGTATGTATAAGATAAATCAAGAAAATAACGGGTTTTGAGTGTATCATCATAGCAGTAGTACGGAATTTATTCAACTGAATTAAGCAATACAAAAATCTCATCGAAATCTCAATGGAAAAAATTCGATATTTAAAAAAATTACTTTTTCTACAACTGTCAAAAAAGTCCACTTTTTGTGTCACTTTCAACACCCTGTAACTTGGTTGGTATATGTTTATTGGAACTTTCAGCCTTAAAATGAAGTGAGGATTCTTCTCTCGGAGTTTGTCCCCTTTATTCTGGGACACCCTGTATATTATCGCTCACTTCTGTTTGAAGTTATAACTTGTATTCTTGATATTGTCAGCATCTGGCTGTATTTCTAAAGTCCACTTTTTTTGTGAGGTTTGTGTGCGTAAAGTATTACAATATTTCACTATCAAAAAGTGCACTTTTTTTAATGGCTGTTGCAAGGCAACCGACAGTTTCATGCAGCAACAGTGACAGATCCGAATATTTTGGATTGACGTTATGACACTAAGGTAAAAAACGATTAAAATTTCCACAAAATTTATTGTCTTTGCGACATGTTTCGATACACAGTATCTTTTTCAAGCGAATGTAGTACATTAAACTATTCTTCATTGAAATTACTTAAATTTCTTTTTTACCCATTAACATATTTAGGGACTACCTATAATTATCGCTAATACCTAGACTCATACAACTTATAAAATTGACATAACAATGAACCTACCTGTAAATCTCAAAACATAGCTACTACTTAATTGAATAAATTTAACAAAGAGGAACCGTTCAGGTTAGTTGATCATTCAATAAACAAGATGAATTTGTCAATTTAATAATTTCCAAGAATTCTAAACAATTAAGCCTAATGCTCTTATTTTCCACATGAAGAATTTCAAAGTTTTCATCGATGTCATGGCCTTCCTCCAAAATATGATTGGCATATTATGATGAGTGTGCTTTATTGTTTATATAATTCATACGGTGTTCACGTATGCGGCTTTTAAATGGTCTACCTGTCTGGCCGATATATACTTTGGAGCAAGATCCACAATAATTCAATTTATAAACTCCTGATTTTTCAGATTTCTGCGTTTTATCTTTGCCAAATGTCAATCAAAAGAATGTATGACATATTTCATTTGACTCTGTTAAAGAAAGATCCTATTTCCAAAACCGCAATTCAAATTCAGTTTCTTCAGCGTCTTTCCAAGAAGTTTTGATAACGGAGGCATATACAGCCTCCGAAACGTCAACAAATTTCAAAAAGAGAGAAGTATTCTTTGTTAATTTGATCTCATTTTTTCAGATAGGCAAATTCAGTGTAGGGTACGTCACTGACAAAAATTAATTTCTTTCAAGACAAAAGTTTTGTGAACGCAGTAACTTATCGGGCAAATTAATTAATTTGCCCTTCACACTTGTACAGATTTCTTTGGATTAAAAATTTTTCATTTTCAGATTGTGGAAGGTCATGAACCCAAAAAATCATGTCAAGAATCAAACTACTTGTTATTACTTGATAGCGATCCGTGAAATGCATTAAAATAAGGGATTTACTGAGGTTACAGCAAGCAGTCCCCCGATTGCTCGATGATGACGTGCTGAGAATAATTGTTTATGTCTGATTTAAGTGATTTGTCCGTAATGGAATCGGAACCTTTTCAAAGCAGCGGCTCAGAATATATCGTAAATGAAAAAGTGTCAGAATTTGATGACATCGAAATAGAAGTAGAAAGTGTAGGGTTGGCACCATCAAAGGCCAAACGAGTTGAAGTTAATAAAAGTGAATCTAATGATACGAAAAAAATTATGGGTTATTTCATAGTCGAGCAAGATCCTAAGAGTAATAAAAATACTGACACTGGTTTTGAAAATGAAAAACTGCGGAACATCTTCACTAAGGCGACATTTGCAAGCTGAACACACTAAAGTCTACGAAAAAAAAATTCAGCCCACCTTATTCCGGGGCAAATATCTCTACAGGTTTTTTTATAAAATTTTGAATATCTACAAAAATCTATAGGATTTATGCAATCTAGTAAAAATTGTGGCACATGCTATACATTTTTATACAGGGCATTTCAAAAATATAACTTACTTTAAAGTGGAACATTATAACGTGAATATTAATGTACAGTATTTTACTAACTCCAGTTTTGTTTATTTTGCATTCATATATTTTTATTGTTATTGCGTTTTGGTAGTTAATCAAATTAATACAAAAAAGGTACTAGTTTTTCAAGAAAAATCGAGTAGATAGCTTGATTTACAAATACTTGATGTGTGACTACTTTTCTTGAATTTAAAAAATAAATTCATGACTTGAGCTTGTTTTGATTTCAACTCAAGTCAAGTCAATTAGTTAGAAAATCAAGTCAAGTAGTGAATCTCTGAATTGTTAATTATCCTAGAATTTTTGCACTTTCAGTCATTAATACTCCCGTTTCTTTTTCAGATGTACCTGCGACGAGGGTTATACGGGTCAGAATTGCGAAAGCGAGTACATCCCTTGCGACCCGAGCCCGTGTCTGAACGGCGGCCAGTGTCGGCAGAGGGACAAGCACACCTACACCTGCGACTGTCCGTCCGGTAAGTTCGCTTTCTTTGTTATCATCATCGATCGATGGACGACGATCCGAGCGATTCCAAATCTCTAGGAATATTCGGGCCGCACGCTCCAGCGGTGCGCGTTAAAGGTTAAACGAATGATTTTCGGGAAGATTTCGATTTGGTACGAAACCGGTCGGTCGTTCGATAGGTAAAAAGTTACCGGACCGTAAGAGCGTAGGACGGTTTTAATGGGCTGGTATGGCATCAGGTTGGTGTTTCGTCATATTGCATTTGGTAGGGGGCACGATAGTGAATAAGATCCGATAAAAAAGACACTTTGCAGTCCAGAATGTTGTTGAACTTGTTCTCCTGCCTGCGAAGTGTATGTAGCAAGTATCCTAAAAATTCAAAAAAGTTACCAAGCCAAAAAATAACAGTGATATATCGTTTTTGGTCGATAAAATATTATCGTTCCAGGAAGTCTTTGTCACAAATGTTACTTGGAAAACGCTATTCATATATCGATTGCTAAGAGGACGGATAATAATATTGTATGCCCATTGTCGAAAATGTGATATTATAACTATTTATTCAATCGAGTGAAAATATTTATGATGGCCTCATATTGTACATCCACTTGAAACTGTTTACTGAAGTTTCTGACATGACAATCAAGACTTTTCCAGTAGAAAAAACGTAAATTCATAAATAACTATATAAATTTTATTCAATAGTACTTTTTTGGACATACAATATTTGTCCTCTTAACCATCGATATATTCATATAAGTTTTTCCTTAATTATTCAGGTCAACTTTGTTTACATGATCTATGGTGTAACGGTGTCGAGAGTCTTCCAAAACATAAGCTGTTCGTTCATTAATATCGTCATCAAAACAATTCTGCAGACAGTAATGAATCCTTCCTAGTGCAATATAGATTTTGCTTTAGGGGTATTTTCTAGTAACGGTGTAAACTAAAATTTTGAAAGCAGAATTGACTGGTATGGAATGTCTCAATTCAAGTAAAGTCTGAGCCAACAGGTTTACCGTATTTCCGAGGTATGAGGGACTTGGGGTAACCTATTATAATACCTTATCGTTTGTCAAACATACCCAAAACATTGTTAAATCGTCAAATCGAATGTTAGGATTCATACTACTCACCTATGTACGAAAGCGTCTAAGGGCCACATAGTTTTTTTTTTCAATTTTTCCGACTTCAAACACGGAATTTCCTACTTTGAAGTCGGAATTTTATTTTTCCGGCTAAATCTTATATCTGAGCATAGAAAATCATACATTTTTGGAATGAGCATGAAATTTTACGTACACAGTGCGAATTTCAAGTCGATGTGACAACTTGGTACTTTTAATGATTTTTAGGGGTGAACCCCTTGCAACTTTTTCGAGTAATTTTTAATTTCTTTTGATTGACTCGAAAATAACAATACATACTAATTCGGCCATTTTGAATCGACTGGCGTTCGCAGATTTCGTCTATCTCTAACCGTTCTCGAGTTGGTCAGCTCTGAATTAGTTTTCAAATGTTTTTTTTGGCGCGAAAAATATTTCTGATGAGTTTTCGACATTTTCGTTCAAGGATTCGGAATCAGCACGCCGAAATACGTTCGGGGATAAAAATTTGAAATTTGAAAAATTTAAATTTAAAAAGTTCAAAAAATTATTTATCATGATATACTTGCCTTATTTGCCCGTCGATTTGTTTCGTTCTAATTCCCAATATATACTAATTCAGCAATATTTCCGTTCGAAGATTCGGAATCAGCACGTCAAAATACGTTCGGGGACACAAATTTGAAATTCGAAAAGTGAAAAATAAAGAATTTTAAAAAATTATCTATCATTACTCGACTTTTTTGTCCGTAAATTTTTTTCGTTCAAATTCCCAATATATACTAATTCAGCAATTCTGAATCGATTGGCGTTAGCAGAATTCGTCTATCTCTAAACGTTCTCGAGTTGGTGAGCTCGGAATCAGTTTTCAAACCGTTTTTTTTTGCGCCAAAAATATTTCTGATGAGTTTTCGATATTTCCGTTCGAAGATTCGGAATCAGCCCGTCAAAATACGTTCGGGGACAAAAATTTGAAATTCGAAAAGTGAAAAACAAAGAATTTTAAAAAATTATCTATCATTACTCGACTTTTTTGTCCGTAAATTTTTTTCGTTCAAATTCTCAGTATATACTAATTCGGCTATTCTGAATCGATTGGAGTTCGCAGAATTCGTCTATTTCTAACCGTTCTTAAGTTGGTCAGCTCTGAATCAGTTTTCAAATGTTTTTTTTTTGCGCAAAAATAATTTCTGGCGAGTTTTGACATTTCGAATAATAAATTCAATTAAAATTAATATTGAATGAATGAAAATATTATGATGTACACCTAATGAAAGAGTAGTTTCCCCCTCGATTTTTTGTTTTGTTTTAAGGATTGATGGATCAACTAGTAATTTCGGTAACTTCATCAGAGTGGAATATGAGGCAAATGTCTTAACAGCAAATTCATCTATTTATTCTCTGGTTATGTTCTGAAGACTAAACCTAACCATAATTATTAAAAATCTATTTCATTCGTGTGGGTTGAACGTTTGTAGGATTGTCATTGTTTTCAATGCACAACAATTATGTAGACCATAAAAATATCTGCTTTCGGAACTGCCTTACATCTAATGGGCACCAGTTGATTACATACAATTATCCAACAGAGCACTACTATTCTCTTCTAAAAGCACGCATATTAAATATTACGAACTGTTCTAAGTTCGTTCGAAATGATTCTAGTTATTATTGAAATCGTTCGATAACCGCGACCATTGAAACTTGAAGAGAGCAATAGAAAAATAATTCTCAAGATATACTTGAAACGTTTTGTGGGATCTAAACGAAATGAACTCATGAGAAAAAATATCGTGAAGTTCATATAATAAAACCTCAGATCAATAAAAAACCCTAAATAGGCCCGATGTCGAAGATCAGTATAATGTTGTGAACCGAATAACTCTCGCGGGGAATGTCATGTATTGGGTTTGTGAAAAAAGACTTGCATGAATATTAATCAAGGAACCTTTTTCAACAGCTACAACATAGTGACAGATCCGAATAATAACGAAATCCTGTCATAAAGCCAGTTCTCATTTTCTTTGGCAACTAATAACCTATAAATATCTGATATAAAAATGTTTCACCAATAATATCCTTAGCATTCTTACTATTAAATAAGTATTATTAAAATTCCAAACTATCGCGGCGAATATATTCAGGGGTAATATAATAAGTGGTATGATTATTACCCGATAATTTTTTGGAATATTAATGAATTGCAATCCCAAAGCTGAAAATACAACGAGTCCGCTGATTGGTTGTTAAGCAAGGAAATATATTGTCAAAATAATAGCATATACCTCTAAGGAACTATTGGACCTAATCTACACTAGGTAATCCAAGGTAGCTATGGCTGTTTGGCCGTCAGAAACTAGTTGACAACAATTATTAATGAAATTTATAACGAATTCTTGATAACTATGAATTTAATTTAAGTAGAAATGAAAAGTGATGAAGACTGAACGTAGAAAATCGTGGATAGTGCAAATATGAGATTTCCTTGACATAGTTCAAAGAAAGGAAAAGATATTCGTTTCTTCACGAGGATTGTTTATTTATTTTGAATACAAATCTAAGAAAATAAAAAGTTACTTCGATGGACTAGTTAAACGAAAGTTAAGTCAACATTAATAATAATAATATTGACCTCGATGAATATGTTATTTTAATATTCGCTTCAAATTTTCCATTTTGCGGGATAGTGTGAAGAGAAAGGGATTTCGACTCTGTCGAAATTATTCGTTTCATTTGTTGGAAACTCAACTCTCCGGCATACTCTTCGAACTTTATGTGACTGAACGATGATCACAACATATCTATTAAATTCCTACTACCGTATCGAAAAGTCATACTTCTAATCGAAGCGGGCATTATAGCATCAATGCTTGCTTTGTGGTGAACTATTACATAAATCGCGAAAGAAGTTCACATTAATATCTTTTATGACAACAATAAATCGTAATTACCTTTGAGATCCGAAACAATAAATATACACGAACGGATCCTAACATACAATACCACGGGATATTTTTTTGAAGGAACAAACAGCTTTCGAGATTTCTTGTCGTGAATACAAAGCAGGTGAGTTGGCGAAGAATGGTCTGATGACGTGTTACATTTGACCATATAATGAGACAGAAAACGGATCGATAGGACAATAGAAATGAAATATGAGTCAATTTACATCGGCGTAAAAGGATTTTGCCTACAAGCGTGCGGAAAAGTTACTTTTCGTTTTGAAAGTTACTTTTCCGCACGATTTTTGTATTGTTGAAAATGAGGATATTTAGGACTAACTAAATTATCTCTGTAACTATTCTGTCTTATTAGTCATTTTGTAGCATTATTATAAAAACTTGTTTATTAAAAACCTTGTTTTTTCATAAATAAGATGGACAAAAACACACGTAGGAAAAATATTGTACCTAACTCTTACGGAAAATGTCTTTTCCGCCCTTAACGGCTTGCCCGAACTCCGCTCCGCGTCGTTCGTGCAACTGCCGTCGCGTGCGGAAAAGTACTACTTTCCGCACTTGTTAGGTAAATAACTATTTCAGTGGACAATGATTATTGACAAATACTCACAAAACCGTGGTTCCAAACTTCATTATGTTATAGGAAAACCCCCCCAGCTAGTATGTTAATGGCAAATTATGGGGGAAGCATTTTTCGTAAAAAAACTGTAAGTAAGAAAACGAGTAGAACCAATTTCACCAAGAGTTGAAAATCAAGAAAAAAGCGTATTCTATGAATTGATTTTTTGTAATTGTGATTTACATTGGACAAATAAGTAGACCATTCAATAACAGAGTAACTGAACGTTGGATTTCGAGAACGGAAAAACAAATTCAACTTTTGCTACCCATTTACTAACAGAAAACCATTATTTCGACAGTGATTATGAAATCCTGCTTATAGGAACCCAAGGCATGAAACTTAATGATTTATAAACTTCAGAATTTGATTAATGACCAAATAGAATTGAGACAGATATTCGAACTGAATCTCAGCTAATGGGTATTGGTATTTAATAGTCACATGGCAGAATTTATTAACCTGCAACAGTCAACTTTTTTGGCGAAAATTTGTTGCTTTTCAAAAACTTTTAATCTGTTGAAATAATTGGAGTTGAAATAATGGATTTTCATCATGTATCGTCTATATCTTTTCAATGCGGAATTGAATGAAATCGATTTATTTATATTTTCTGTATTATGATTGTATTCGACGCGACATTTCTACATGAAAAGTATAATTGGGCAATTAATTCGTTCATTCAGAACATGTACTCTACAAGGTTTTATGTCGTTCGACCCGAAACCTGTATACCTACGATAAAACACACATCAAATTATACACGGGAACTCTTCACTGCGGGACGTACACGTAAATAAACTAACATTTTATTAGTTCTTCCTTCACTACTCGCCACTCGGCAATGGCTAGTAGGCCAGTACATATAGACAATCAATTCAAAAAAGTCCAACAGTTTTCAAACTAGTACAAGGTCGGGAAGAGTTTAAAAACGAACTTGTAAAATTTTGCCACCTGTTCCGAAATCCGGAACATTGTCAAAATGGCAACTAACATGAATTTTTCTGTATACTCGTTGAAGAAATTCCAAAAGTTCTGCAAACTTGAAGTAGTATTAAATATGTCATTTCACATCACGAATCAAGTTAGCGACCAATTTAAGTGTACGGAACATTTTTTTTTATTAAAAACTAATGGGTTTCTTTGATATACCACAAGAAAAAATTCCAAAAGTTCTGCGAAATTGAAGTAGTATTGAATATATTATTTCACATCACGAATCAAGTTTGCGACGAATTTAAGTGTACGGAACATTTTTTTTTATTAAAAACTAATGGGTTTCTTTGATATATCACAAGAAAAATTTCCAAAAGTTCTGCGAAATTGAAGTAGTATTGAATATATTATTTCACATCACGAATCAAGTTTGCGATCAATTCAAGTGTTCGGAACATTTTTTTTTATTAAAAAGTAACGGGTTTCTTTGATATACCACAAGAAAAAATTCCAAAAGTTCTGCAAACTTGAAGCAGTATTAAATATATTATTTCACATCACGAATCAAGTTTGCGACGAATTTAAGTGTACGGAACATTTTTTTTTTATTAAAAACTAATGGGCTTCTTTGATATACCACAAGAAATAATTCAAAAAGTTCTGCATACTTGAAGTAGTATTAAATATATTATTTCACATCACGAATCAAGTTTGCGATCAATTCAAGTGTTCGGAACATTTTTTTTTATTAAAAACTAACGGGTTTCTTTGATATACCACAAGAAAAAATTCCAAAAGTTCTGCAAACTTGAAGCAGTATTAAATATATTATTTCACATCACGAATCAAGTTTGCGAACAATTTAAGTGTACGGAACATTTTTTTTTTATTGAAAACTAATGGGTTTCTTTAATACACCACAAGAAAAAATTCTAAAAGTTCTGCAAACTTGAAGTAGTATTAAATATATTATTTCACATCACGAGTCAAGTTTGCGACTAATTTAAGTGTACAAAACATTTTTTTTTTTATTGAAAACTAATGGGTTTCTTTGATATACCACAAGAAAAAATTCCAAAAGTTCTGCAAACTTGAAGTTTGCGACCAATTTAAGTGTACGGAATATTTTTTTTTATTAAAAACTGATGGGTTTCTTTGATATACTACAAGAAAAAATTCCAAAAGTTCTGCAAATTTGTCAGATACATCGGAAAAAATTTTCGAACAGTTGTTCGGATTTACAACCTTTTACGTTGACCGGAACATGTTTATTTATTTATTTATTCATTTATTTATTTATGTA
The DNA here is from genome assembly GCA_958298965.1 of Chrysolina haemoptera. Classification (NCBI taxonomy): domain Eukaryota; kingdom Metazoa; phylum Arthropoda; class Insecta; order Coleoptera; family Chrysomelidae; genus Chrysolina; species Chrysolina haemoptera. The sequence continues at coordinate 2,285,848 of OY282591.1, forward strand.
TTTATTCAATTCGTGGTAATTTTCCTGACCTAGGTGGTCTCGGAATGATTACAAAAGTTTTGAAACTTTGTTACAAATTTTGAAAACATCTATTCGGCTGCGTTCACATTCACAAATTGGTACACGATCGATCCGGAACTTCATGCAATTTGAAAAAACCTTTTTTTGTTTATTTATTCCGGACCACCTTGATCAAAAAATGACCCCGAATTGAAAAAAATATATAAATAAACATATTCCGGTCATCGTAAAAGGTTGCAAATGTTCGAAATATTTTTTCGATGTATCTATCAAGTTTGCAGAATTTTTTATTGTGGTATGTCAAAGAAAAACAATAGTTTTTAATGGAGAAAAAAATTGTTTCGAACACCTAAATTGGTCGCAAACTTGATTCGTGATATGAAATAACTTATTTCTAAGTTTGCAGAACTTATGGAATTTTGACAATGCTCCGTACTTCGGAACAAGTTGCAAACTGAGATTTATTGCTTTCACTTGATTAAAGTTCGAAAATTTTTAAAATCGAAATTATTGTTAAATTTTTGATTTTTAATGTCTATCTCTACTGGCCTATAGCACGTAGCCTTGTCATTTCCATTCATTTGCCTCCGAGATACTTTCGCTTCTTATTTTATCTCCTATTTTCTCGAGACGAAATTGCCCGTCGCTCGAGGCACGATAAACCTCTGAAAAACTTATAGGTTGAAAATTAATTAACGCACAGAGCTATCAAGCTTTCTCTGGGCGGTTTCTTCTTACTGTTTCCGTTCCGTAAACGAAAAATTATAACTACTAATGAGAAAATGTAAATTCGAGTGTAGGAGGGCAAGTGAATCCATTTGCCCCGATATAAGTTACTGCTGTTTCTGAATTAAGTACGTTTTTTTTAGTAATTCCTAAGAAATATTACCTATAATCTTTAAAATACCTAAAAAATAATTTTCTTTTTCGAAAAAAGGTTTTCAGAGACAATATCTGCCCCAGTTCACAAAACATGCTGAAAACTCAAAGTTAGGAGAGATTATTTTGTTAACGGAAGCAGATATAGTCTACGAAAAGTCAATGTTTTTCAGAAAAAATAAGTATTTTCAGTTATTATCAACTTATTTTTCCAGAAAGGTAAAGGTCCCGGTAAAACTGTAGTATGTTATTTCTTAATTATCCGGATCAAAGATTCTCATGGACTCAACCCGATCCTATCAGTATTTTTTCGAGATGCAGGTATAATTTCGTACTTGCCAACACGCAAAGCTAAAGGGGCCAAGTACAAAATCTGTTCAAAAATTATTATAACATATTGAAGTTGTTTTTGTCAAGAATTCAGTCAACACCCTCTTGTCAGTATTCAAGAAATTTGAATAATTCATCAAACGAAATGATTGTGACGGTATAACTCAAACTGGACTATTCTTTCTTAGGCATAGATACGCGGAAAAAATTATTTCTGTCGTATCTATATATGCTTCAATTATACATACATCATTGCTTCTACTTTGGTTCTTTAATAGCTATTTGTGGATTTAGAGCGCAAAGTGATTGATTGTCGCTCGACAAAAAGATTAATCTTTGGAGAACGACAATGACATTTTGTGCTCGAAATACACACATTATTTTTTTAAACAAGCGCAGCTCTTAGAAAAAAAATGATCGACACTTCATTCAAATAGGCACATAACATTACTTATGAGAAAATCGCTCAATAGCAATCCGAAATTTATAAGCTACCTAAATGTCCAATAATTCAAATCACTAACAAAAGAAAATTAAAATAACGTTCTTAAAAAAAAAGTGGCAATTGCCAGGAGCTGAACCCGGGACCTTCGGATTACAAGCCCAAGACGCTAGCCATTGCACCAACGCAGATTCTCAAAAGAAGGTTCATTAAGTGGCTGGAGGAAAAATCATATGTATTACTTGGAAGTAAAGTGCCTTTTCCTAGTAATACAAATCCTTAGTAATACGAATAGCTATTATTAGTCCTTCTACTCTTTTGTTCAGATTTCTTCTTTTCTACTTGTTATACTCTGTACGCTTAAAATACTAAACAAAATCATTATGCGCCGATAATTACAAACCTCGTACAAACCTGGAATTTGGAATAAAATATTTTTGACGCATCGAAAATCAAAGCTTGGTCAACGTGAAGTTTACAAAGGACATTCTTCACATTTGACTGGAATGAAATACTTGGATATAGTCCAAATCGGCGGGTGTGAGACCTAATCACCGACTAAATTTTTAGTTCCATGTCATTCCATTGTTACAATCATATGTATGTCTCATTTATTATTGGGATTTTATTTGAAAGAGTATGATTCTACACCATAGAACAAGATAAAACTAAAAAGTAAGTCAGTAATTAAGACTCATACCCGCAAGTTAAGACCGATTTCTACTATAGTATTTAACATTTCTTTAAAATTTGCAACTGTCTAGAAATAAGGAGATAACAGCTGATGATTGAATGGGTCAGCAGCGCACAACAAGAGCAATTTCACGAACAGAGTGAAGAAAGTTTCATTGTCGTGAATTATTCAATAATATTTTCCGAAATATCATCAATCGTTCCACTGTTAGCTCAGTCCTCACATCGAGCTCAGTCCTCACATCGAGCTCAGTCCTCACATCCATATGCCGTCACTTTGGGGGCATGCCGAACGTCTCTTTCCCAGGGCTTCTTCTTCCAACAAACGGAAAAGTCAGCGGTCAGGTCACCAAGGTCAGCAGAAAAGTTCATGAGGCTACCAAAAGTATCCTGCGAGTCAAGAAATTCAACGAAATGAAAGTTCCGAACAGGAAGGTACACTTTGAAGAAGTCAGTGAGTCAGTTTGAGTCAGTGAGGATCCCTTTTCGTCGATATCTCCATGGTCTCCACCAATAAAATCCTTCGAGCCTCCAATATTTGATAAGTACTTTTAAGTGCCATCAACCGATGTCAATGCAAAACAATAGCAAACGTCAACAGCTGGACCCAGAAAGGCATTGCTACTTCATTACTTCTGTGTCTACCATTCAAGCACTGGGATATCCCACATAACATCCGTTTGAACAAGCCGATTATGGTGGAGAAGTTGTATGAATATTGAGACCACGATTTCCTCAACTAGTTGAAGAAAGACCTCGTAAATTGTAGTGGTGTCACCCTGGCGAAATAACCTAAAAAAGGTGGCAGTGCTACTTACCAGAAATTCAGATTTTCGTCCAATGTTTTATACCTAAAAACTGCACAGGAACATCTAAAATCGCTTCTTATTATCTGCCATACATAAAATCAACCGCTAGCGTCATTTCCAATCCAATCTAATCGAATGGACTGCTGTTAAGAAACGAGTTTAATAATATGATTAAACCAGAGATAGAATCATAAAACGTTACACTTCCAATATCGCCGTTTAATAGAAACCATAAAATTCCAATGAACAATTTGAGGACACTAATTTTTTTCTTTCAATCGAACGGTGGGAACAACAAATAATTGGTTTGGAAGAAGATAAATTCGCGAATGGAAGGATGATATTAATGTGGGTAAATTAGCATTATTTATTTAAAAATTACTTCTGGTGTCGTTAGAAATGTGTAATAAAGTTGCGTTTTCAGTGGCAGTACTCAGCAGGTCGGGATTTCATTTGAATATTGATTAGTTTCAGTTAATGAATTCAACGACTCTGCCAATTAGGATAACGACGACGGGTACTTCTTGACAAACTATAAGAAATCCTCTGTTTGTCTCAAACTCCATGCTGGGTCATATCCAAGAAACTTTCTTGGATTTAATAATTAGAGATCAGTGAATAATTTGTACGGTCTTCCGTGAACTGTGATATTATATTTATTATATTGATATAAAAGTTTAGTCTCGAGTTTTATTCAAGCCAGCGTGATTTAGTTCCTGTTTAAATAGATTTTCTTGAGATAATTACCGATAATGCTAATGTTTTCCACCCAGACTATGTCAATTTCACTCGACGATAACGGAAAAAACCTGTAACGGTTTCCCATGGATTCTTCCAGGGTGGAAATAATTTAAATAAATTGATTGAAATACATGAAATACATGAAGACCGCTATTCAAATCACATGTCCTTTCAATTCAACTCGTCGCCTGTGAACAATCATTGAAAAATATTGAAAAAAGTGATTTATTTTTGAATAATCAATTAGGTTTTGAAAAAAAAATGCTTTTAAAGAAATGAACAGTCTTGAAAGATATTAACAAACATTTGAGGGTTAATAAACTTGACTTGAATGTTTCAAAAACGAAAGGAATTATACTTGGGCTTTGAATTTGTTACCAAAAAAAATATTGAAAAAAATATTTTGTACACAATCTCTGTCAACTGAATCTAAAATCATATTATACAACACTTATATTCCAGCCACATTTTGATTATTGGGATTCCATATTATTCATGTTGGATCTTAACAAAAAAAATAATTAATAAATTGCAGAATCGTGGAATGCGAATTATTTTGAAATCAAATCGATATACTTCTGTCATTCTTATGCAAATAATTTTGCAGTGGTTTTCTGTTACCGAGCATCTTCATTATCTTACAACGATCTGTATATTTAAAATCTTGAACAATTTAGCTCCTTTATATCCCCAGAAGTATTTGGTTTATATCAGCTTGATCTTCATTCCTATGAAACTAGAAATCAAAATTATTTTCATATTTGAAGAGGTGAACAAAAGGAATATAATGATTTAATTATCATTATTTTATGTTTTCAAGAATTTAACAAGTTAGCTGCATCCTTAGGAAATATTAGTATACTTGTAAAAATTAAAAATAGCTTGAAGAATTTCATTAGAAATTTTTGAATATTATTATTTGTTTTTTTTTACTTACCTGGTTATTGTTATCGTCAAATTTAAAGTGGACCCGTCAGTGAATTCGTTAGTAGCCCCAGTGTTACGAATATTTCAAATATTTAAATATTAGTTGTTAATGTATTATTTATAAATACAGTATCATAATTTGGCAAAATAAAAAAAATCCAGAAAACGTGATATTATCAGAAATTGTCTCATTTGCATAAATATTTAAGAATTGGTTATGTATAATTTTTATTTTTATGTTTTAAATTTGTGAACTGTATAGTATAGGCTTTTTATTTAAAATAAAGATCTTTCATCATCGCAACTGATTGATTTATTGTTCTTTTCGATTTTTGACATTTTTCAAAAAACATCTTGGATTTTTTGCAACCGTATCTTCTATACAAATGGAAAGATTTCGTAAAAGATTTCCTAAATTCCTAAATTTTCTGATGAGAACTATGGGGGTATTGTTGTACAAACTTGTTTGACTGACTGTTTGAGAGCACCGAATATTTTTGATATCGCTTATACATATAACGTCAGATTTAACAAGCTCGTCTGCTGGGAATTGCAGCATCAACCAAATGTGTGCCTTATGTTGTTATGGAGATTACACAAAAGTAACGGATATCGGGGCGAACATCACGATAACATTGTAGCGTGTGATTATTTATTGCATAAATAAAACCAAGGTACATAATGGCTTTATGGCATGCATTCAAACGGTCCCTCATTTGTATTTCCTCAAAATTATTTTTGCGGCCGCTATTCAAACCGAGACAGCCGTTTTTCGTTGCTTGTGAAAGAGTCACTTTCATCTTAATAAGCGTTTTGAACGATATGTTGAATATTACGATAATCATACGGAAGACGAAGACTCAAAAGCATCCCCATAAGGAAGCATTTTAACTCGTAATTTAGACTATCTCTCGTTACAATGGAGCACGTAACTGGGTCAGATGAACAGTAATTTGAATGTTAAACATCACACGAGTTACTAGATCCACGTTTCGTCTTTATTTATTTAAATTGGACCTAATCGGACGGATCTCGGTTTCATGTCGTGTGCGCTATGAAGATGGTCATCGATATAATTAAATGTCGACAATGGTCTGTTTGGCGATTTATGTACTTCACAAAAATTTCCGGAGAGAAGTTTTTGCTTGTTCTAATGAATTGTTTGCTTCAATAGTCTTCTCAACTAGAATAAGAGTTTATTGGGATACACAAAAATTACAAGATTCGAAGAGAGCTAGGCATAAAATTACAAAATTAGAACTGTAACAAATAATAATGATAACCTAAATAATTAATATATACCCTTGTGTACAGAGAGCACCTTAGTGACTTAACACTTGTATTGTGCTGCGATGCAATAGTAATTGATGTGGTTGGAAAAAATACAGCTATGTACAGGAAAGACAGAAGTGGTGGTATAACAAAGTTTTAAATAAATAAACTGCTAATTTTCTTATGTTTTGATGAATTCAGAGTAATTTTCGAAAATACATTTTTTTGTTTCTATTGAGAAGGCTTTGATTTCTTATATGTTTTATTTTTAAGGGTAGAATGTTACAAATTTTTGGTAATGTGTATGTTAAAAAACGGCGACTAACATTTGTATTGAATTTAGGAGTGGGAGCAATTCGTTTGTTGCGCTTCTATTGGCATAAACTGTTGGACCAGAATTAAGTAATATTTTATTTTTGAATGCATATACAGAGTGGTCCAACGAAAAGTATGCACCTAGCTTTTCTCCTTTATTTGGAATTCATAGGAAATATACTCGGACACGTGAAGTGTGCCTTTGAGAGGGACATATTTTAGATATATTTTGCAACTTATGTCTTCAACCCCCTAGCGAGGGGGTGTTACAACCCTAAAATTTCAAATGGAACGTGAGGTCGAGTGATATATCATTTGAACGGGCATAAAATTATCTTTCCAATGATACCCTATTTGTTGAAATTTACTGAAACAGTTAATGCGAAAACGGCTTTAAGAACATTAACCCGATAATTTTGGTATTAATGAAAAATACAAATCAGTTTTGGTTACTAGGAATCAGGATAACGACAATCATTTCTAAATTACTTTATTTTGCCGAAAGCAACATTTCAATGATAATTTTTTGTTATCACAACTAAATTCCCCATTTATCGTTTGCGTGATTTTGTCGAAAACTACTGCAGATAAATGTAACAAAAAAACTGCAGATATGTGTAACATTTGTTTTACAGATGAGTGTACATTTTAATTGAATGGAGCTTTGAATAGGCATAATTGCCGTTACTGGGATGACAGTAACCCATATTTATTACGTGAGGTTCATTCCCAGGCCCCTCAAAAAATAAACGTCTGGTGTGCCATATTAGGAAGTCATATCATAGGACCACTTTTCATTTCTGGAAATTTAAATGGTAAAATCTACCTAAACATGCTTGAAGACGCAATTGATCCTTTCATCACACAAATAATAGAAGATGACCAAAATCATAATGCTGATCGGCTTCATTTCCAGCAAGATGGAGCACCTACGCACTATTTTGTTCCTGTACGAGAATTTTTAGATAACCGGTTCCCCGGACAGTGGATTGGCATGACAGGCCCAATGGAATGGCCTGCCAGGTCACCTGATTTATCGCCTTTGGACTTTTTTCTATGGGGACACTTGAAAAATAAATTTTTTGCTACGAAGCCCGAGTCCATAGAAGATATTCGCCAACGGATTATAGCAGACTGCCGAAGCATAACACCTGATATACTACAAAATGTTAGACATAGATTTGAACAAAGTCTGTATTATTGTATGGAAGCAAATGGGTCGCAATTTGAACACTTGTTGAAGTAACATTTCAATAAATCAATTTAACAGCTTGTTTTTTTTTACAAAGCACAATTACAAGTAACAAATATTGAAACGTACTAAGTACTACTTGTACATGTTTTCATTCCTAGTAACCAAAACTTATTTGTATTTTTCATTAATACCAACATTATCAAGTTCATGTTCTTAAAGCCGTTTTCGCATTAACTGCTTCAGTAAATTTCAACAAATAGGGTATCATTGGGAAGATAATTTTGTGCCCGTTCAAATGATATATCAGTCGACCCCAAGTTCCATTTAAAATTTTAGGGTTGTGACACCCCGTCGCTGAGGGGTTGAAGGTACAAGTTGCAAAATATATCTGAAATGTGTCCCCCTCAAAAACAAACTCCACGTGTCCGAGCATTTTTTGTTGCAATTCCACAAAAAGGATAAAAGCTAGGTGCATACTTTTCGTTGGACCACTCTGTATACATAGACTATGAAAACATAATGATCGGATATTGCTAATATCTTCTGAGTTTAGTAGATTAGTATGAAAAGATCTTCGTTTCTTGGAAATTATTTTTAGGATATAGTTTTGTATTGTGTTAAGTTTTTGCAAAGAATTTTTATACATTGCTCCCCACACCAGAATACCATATCGAAAAAGTGATTCACAGCTAGAGACTTGTAAATTAATATAAGTAGATTTCTTGATAAAAACTGTCGTAGTTGGTAAAATTTATATATTATTTTTCTCAGTTTTTTTGTTAGATAATCAACATGATTGTTCCATCTTAGGTTGTTGTCGATAATTATGCCCAAATATGTGACCTCCTTTGTTTCTTCAATCTCACCTTTCATGCCTGAAACTTTAGTATTTAAAAAATGTGGTCTATTTGTTGCGCGGTTATAAAGAAAGGAATAACTTGGGTTTTAGTAGTATTTTATGGTAGTATTGTTTTCCTAGAATGATGACTAAATTCAACTCATGTGAAGTTGGCGCTGACTTTTTGCAACCACACACTTTTTTGGAGTTCAAGGAAGATTTGATAGAGTTCTGGAGTTCCTGGTACACATTTTGAATAGTTCCAGGAGTAAACTTCAGATGTGTTTAAAACCTCAATTATCAACAATTCTGTCATCTTGAAAATCCTTAAAACGCATTTTTTCACATATATAAGAAGACTGAATTGGGTAACTTAAGCAATGATAAGCAAAAAAAGGGGCGTTTCACGGGTTTTTGAGAAGGCGAGATTGTTGAGAATCGAGATTTTCAACGCTGTTGTTTACTGCTGGAACGATTCAAAATTTGTCTCAGGAACTCCAAAACGCTATAAAATTTTGCAACAAAAAGTCGGCGCTAACTTTATATGCGTTTGAATTCGTGATTTTTCTAAACTAGCTTTTGCCACATCATCTGTGTAGGATTAGTACTTTGGATTTGAGAAAAAACTCAAACGACACCAAAAAATAGGCAATAAAGTACCAAGCAAAGTAGGAAGCACCAAGTAAAAAATGCCCTCTTTACAGCGCAAAATTTTAGCGATTGCATACGTTCTACAACAAATGTTTATCTTTCATTCCACCCCATCATTTATTTCCTACCGTTATTTCCTATTGAGCTACTTATTTAATTTCCCCCTCACAAGGGAGGAATTTTTTAAGCACGCTTATTCATTTCGTATCGAAAGTAAAATAACAAAACTCCCACACGAAGTTCCCCGCAAGGATAAAATTTCCAAAAACGCTGAATTGTGAATTTCCTTCTTTTATTTAAGTGTCCGAAATGGCTCTTTCTTTAAGAATTGAAAAATCCCATTCAAATCTTCATCCCCCATTTCATCCCTTCGAGGTTGTCATTTCCAAATAACTCGGAATTACGTCTTATTTTATTTTCAGTCAAGTATATAGAAAATAAAAGTTTCATGACTAAAAATAACAAAAAAGTCTCACAACTTTTCATCCTCCATTTAACTTCTTTAAGGGAGGAATTTCTAAGAACGCTGAACTTTGTATTACTTATGGATGGAACTGTATCTGCTTGCAATGAAGTTTCAGTACATCTATTGAGATTAGTTTCAGTTACATAGCTTCATCTTTTTCAATATTATTAATTTCCTTTGCGAAAGAGTTATACTGATGGGAGTTTTCTTTGGTCCTTTCGTATTTTGTTGATGTGTCATAAGTCCAAAAGTGATTCAGAAATGGTGGTCATTACACATCAACTACGCCAATTCTTCTGTCTGCATCTACTTGAAACTTACACACAAAATTCTCGTCCCTTTTTAAAGTCCTTTATCTTAATGCACGCGTTTTTCGAAATAAAATACTGACAGAGATAGCGATACGACCAAGACAATCATGTGTGCTACCTACGCAATTAATCCCATCTGATTTATTTTCGCAGCACCGCGTACCAGGTGCAGCATACTTTTATTATATGGTGCGTTATATCAAAGTCATCGCTATATAGTTGCGTCGAATATCTTCAAGGCTCTCCATCGTCTGCCCTCTTCTTCGCGAAACGAGATCGTTCGATATACCGTTGCATTCGTCGGACGGCACATGATATTAGTAATTTTCTTTATTATTCATTTTCACAAGTAGTTCGTGTTCGAGTCGCATATGTTTTTCTTTTGAACATCTTTAATCACCGTTAGGAGAGAGGACGGGCCGTGAATTGTTTTTTTTTACAGCTTATGTCCGCTGCAAATGGCATTATTACATCTAATTTCGCGATTTCGCAATGTATTGCAATAATGTACAAGTTGAACCATGGTTGAACCGATTGGAATTCGTGCCAACACAGAAAATTCGAATTTCGTCAGGTCATCTCTGAATCATCATTATGGATACCAATAATGATTTTGATAGGTAATACACTGATACAAAGGATGTTTTGCATCAATGCATAATTGCATTGACTCAAGTCGATCGTATTTTTGAATAGGTCCAACCAAATATTAGTTTGATTTTTTGACAGAATCCTCTTGACCACTTGAAAGGAAACTGTTTTAAGACATATGAACACTTTCTTCACTGAATAATGAGAGTTGTTTGGTGCAAGAATATTTCAACTTTGATAATGAACACTATTGTGAATACTTTCTTTGTTCGATGGTGTGAGTTGGTTGAGGCAAGAATATTTCAACTTCAATAACGAAAAATATTCTTCTTCATAATGCAATACATTTTTGATTCAAGATTATCTGCATTTGGAGGCTAAATTAAATTTTCACCCACTTCAAGTCATCCGAATTATGTCTGATAACAATACAATAATTTACTAAAAATAATAAAATTACAATAATAATATCTGTCTGTTTTATATGTTCAAATTTTGAAATATATTTCAAACATACTTTAAACCTAGCGTCAGAACTAAATAAAAATGCATCAGTATAAGTGCTAGGTAATCGCACGTTAAAAGGTAAGACCTCGTTAATTCTTGGCTCGCACAAGTTTCGACTTTTGAGGGCTGCCGTTCGTAAGGGGACGACAGCTGGTTAACGGAAAAACAATTTTAACAATTTTTTAGTATAATTATTGCATGATATGTTGTAAACTAGTGCAATGAGACGCTATCACAGCCGGCCTAGCCTGTATTGATAGATAATTTGATTAGTCTCAACTCAGTTATAGAAACAATAAAAGTCGTTGAAAAGCGGAACATTCTCAATGAAAATTGAAAAATGAAAAATATGATTTTCTTATAATATCTAACAGAAAACAACTACTTCCCCGGCTAAAGCCACGCTGGACATTGAACTACATCTGACAGATATTGTGAAAAGACTCTAACTGGAAAGAAAAAATCTGAAAATGAAAATTAGCATTTTCATTCAGATAGTTGATTTTTCTTAATTATCTCTAGTTTTCATTGAAAATTCAAGAAATAAATTAGAGAGGGAGAATGTTTTACAAAAATATCACTCACAGAAATCGTTCATTTCATTGAAGCAAGGTTCGCTTCTCTCGCATTTAATCCCCAATACATTTTGGTCGACGAAAATCTATTTCGCTTTGCCAAGCTCATCAGGGAGATTGACATAATTGGAAAGCAGGCTCTTCAGAAGCAATCACAAATCAGGGATGGAAATGGAAATATTTTTTCTGCGGAAAGTTATTTTTTGACATAAACCTGTCATAGGCATTGAAAGTTATTTTTTGACATAGGCATTGAAAGTTATTTTTTGACATAGGCATTGCATTTTGATTTTTGTTCGAAAATATGAATAGAATATTCCGCAACAGATTTTATGAATATCCTATTCATATTTTCGAACAAAAAGAAAAGTGGTGTTCTTTCAAGAAGTTTTTTTTTAAAGCTTGAACACGATTCATGTTCAGAATAATTTAAATATTTGTATTGGGTAAAGTGAGAAATAATCATCGAATGACATACGCCAAATTGTTCTGAGGGAAGTATACTGAAACTGACGGTGAACGGCGTGAAAGCAATATGAACAATACTGTTTTTCCGTAAAAAAAAATAATTCACATCCTAAATTTTTATGAAATTAAAGGTTGCGGGTCATACATTCTGAATTTGCGAATGATTAATAATATTATGGACTTATAATGAGTTCGGTGATTCAATAACAATTTATTATGTCGGTTAGCTGGGATTGATATCAATGCAAAGTCCATATAAAGTTAAAAAAAAAAACTATTGTTTTTTTTTTTTCTTCCTTGTTCGCAGCTATTTCAGGAAGTTAATACTTGAAATTTTGTGCTGCTTCTGAAACACTGCATTGAAAAATATGAAATTATAATAACCTAAAAAGAATATTGGAGAAGGGTGAGTCTGCCTCCTATTCTGCATTTCTGTTAATTTTGCATGAAAATGTTCGCCAATGACATCATTCAGCAAGTGGAAACTGAAAACTGCATCGTATTCTATTGAGGTGCACTTAAAAAAACAATCAACATAGATCGTGAGCTCTTACTAGACATTTGCATACAGTAGGTCATTATAGAAACTATCAAAATTTCCATATATTGTTGAGCCATATTTTCAGTTACTTGCCTCTGAATCTGATAGTTTTCTCACTAGAGATAACCAATTATACTCATTTGACATTGCTAAAATATTCATATATTCGGCCATTGAACTATGAAAGGTTGTGAAATATGTCTATAATTGGATATTTATTCTCAGAACGTTTTCGAACCTACTCACACGGTCATAACGCGATAATTTTCAGTGAAAGAACGACAGTGAAGAGCCATTTGCTTTTATTTATTTAATTGATTCAATCTTAATTTGTCTCAGTGTGATATCGCGTAAATTCAAATTTTTATTTATTTTCGATTGGAGAGTAGGCTTCTTGACTCTTATCAAATTTGACGCAATAAATGAGTATTTGAGTGAAATTTCATTACTCCTTTTTAATTTTTTTATATTGAGTGGTGTTATTTGTTACAGAAACTGTACTAGGCCTCTCACATACATTTTTTTCGGCAGAGATCTTGTCCTCGATAGATCATAAAATATTTGAATCAGTCGATGTTCATTATGTATACTAGTACTGAGTTTTTGTACCGAGTGTTATCATTTTGGAGAATCCACGAAAAATTTGTTGAAGTGTTATCCAACTATTTCATACGAAAGCGTCTAAGGCCCACATAGTTTTTTTTCAATTTTTCCTACTTCAAACACGGAATTTCCGACTTTAAAGTCGGAATTTATTTTTCCAACTATGAAGTCGGAAATTCCGACTTTGAATCGGAATTTTATTTTTTTGAGTTGAAAGTCGGAATTTCGTAGTTTTAACTCGATATTTCAAGTGCTAATGGTGAATTTCCATGCGATGCAGCTGAACTACAATACTTCTATGTGAAATTTGGGTAATTATATTTCAGCAAAAAAATTAATAAATCATGTCGAAAATGTAACAAATAGAACTGATTGGGGACAGCGATTCCGTATATTCTAATAGTTATATTGTTTTATTAATTTCATGTTCGTGAATCGTGGGCAAAACTTGAAACTTCTGTTCATGAAAATTAACCCTAACAAGAAAACCGTGTGGCGGTGCACTCAAGTGTCGCGGGATATTCGAAAAACAGCCCACGGATTCATTTGTTTTCTCGTAATCAAGTTGGCGAATGTCTCTCGTTTTATCCCACAGTTTTGCAAGTATAAGTCGGTACACCAGGGTTTTTAGCCATCTTAGTTTGTACCCATCAATAACGAAACCAAAACCTAAAGTCGCTTCCTCAATGAATCATCCAGCGCGTACTAAATTTCTAATAGCCGGCAATAAAATAGAGGAATTCTAGATACCGTGGAACTAGCATAGTACAAAGTGACGTTTACAATGCAGATTCATACTCTTTCTTCATGACGGTACACAAGGAACACGAGAATAGGCGCTCCTTAATGCTACGGAGCGCACAATGTATCCATTCATTCGGATTGAAATATGACATATGCCGACATTCGACATGCGTTATTCAGGCTCGAAGAAACGTTCCGAAGAAAATAACTCCTCACCAGTTCTGCATAAGCCTTGCATTTTCATTCATTTCTCGGGCACGTTTCTTTCTAGTCTTTTGCCACTTGAGGTTATTATGCTGCACCATATTTTGAGGCATGTGATGATATCCACAATGCCATACAAAATTAATGATTATAACAGATTGATTGAGTCGCAGTTAGTGTGATTTTAGGATCTCTGACAGTTTATTCAAACCGGGTGACCACGAGGTGAGGTACGCCCCCCAATTTGTCCACAGTTTTGAAGGTACAGACTTATAATTTGGTATGTCGCTATAGTACTTGAATACGCATAGTTTGACCCTTCTACTGAAACCGGAAGTGACCCCCTGACATATTTTTTCACTATGCTAAAGAGCACGCAATTTGTGATAAGACTGTTCTTCAAAATTTAAAATCGGTTGAGAAATGACGGAGATACAGTTGATTGTTCAGTCAAACGAAGTTGGCCATGAAATTCAAACTTAAATCATCACAACTGACAAATGACATCAGAAGTTATCAGAGGAAGCTTCGAAGTGCGATACAGTTGAAAACTGAGGTTCTCGTGTAATTACAGCTACAACATAATCCAACAATTATAAAAAATCTCCTAAAAACACATGGCAACATGTTCTTTTCACTTCGTCATGATAAAAAATGATTAATTATCAGATTACTCGTGTGAAAAATTTTGAAGAATTCCGAAAGAAATCGCAAATATTAGATGTTTTATCATGAGTGGTCTCAGAATTAGATATTCTTCAACGAAGGCGGCCATGATCATAAAAAAGCGAAACAAAAAGGCGGCATTGTTTAATTAAGTAGAACAAACTTTGACTTCGTTGTAATAACATGAGCTTTTGTGTATTGCTTTCTTAATTATGTACTAAGTAACACTCATCATAAAACCTGATTGTACCTTAGTTTCCTTTAGGAATTCTCCAAAACTTTTCACAAGTAAACTGATAACTTATAACTTTTTATCATGACAAATTGAAAAGTACATGTTAGTTCTGAGCATTTCTTTATGGATACCATTCGGTTTTTAGGTAATTTTTGATAATTGTTGGAATATATGGGAGCTGAAATTACATGAGAACCTCAGTTTTCATCTGTATCACACTTCGAAGCTTCCTCTGGCAACTTCTGATGTCGTTTGTCATCAAATGTGATGATTTACGTTCAAGTTTCATGGCCAACTTTATTCGATTGAACAATCAACTGTATCTCATTTTTCAACCGATTTTCAATTTTGAAGAACAGTGTTATCACAAATTGCGTGCTCTTTCTGATAATGAAAAAATATGTACCGGGTGTCATTTGAAAAAAAAAGTTTTGGGTCACTTCTGGTTAAACCGGAAGTGTTGAATTTTCAATAGTGACGTCAAAATATGCGTATTTAAGCACTATAACGACACACCAAATTTGAAATCTGTATCTTCAAAACTATAGGAAAATTGGGGTCAATTGACTTTCATTCAACTGATAATAAATAGTTGATTATATGCTCTAATCTAAATTTAAAAAAATGCTTTTTACCCCTAGAACCTAAATCCAAATTTTCATACAAATCGGTGCTGTATGAGATAAATACACAGTTTGCACTTTTTTTACCGTCATTGATTGGATTATAATACAATAAGCACAAAACGAAACTGAAAACAACATTGGCCTGGCGGCCGGCCTGCTGAGCTTTGTTTTAAATTCGTTTCCGTGAAATGACCAGGGATGCTATTCTAGAAGTTGTACGTATACGAATTCGATTTTCTGTTTCACACCAATACACATGAAATATGTATGTTCTTCGCTCTTTTTCGTATACGATTTGAAACCGAACGGTTCGAGAATAGACCCCCAGGTTCGACTACTCAGGAACTGCTCATGAACGCCATTACCATTCTTTCTGCATTGTACTCGAAACTAAAATCATAATAGTATGTTAATAAATGCCGAAGCATCCCGATATTTTCTCACAGTGCTGCCAACGTTGAGGTGGGCGGGAAAGGCAGCCGATGCGTGCAGACAACGACAATTCCTCCTGGGGCCGTCTCGACCGGGCGCGCGAGGGTTTTCGTTTCGAAAAGCGCCTTCAGGCATTGCGCGGGTACATTCCGATCGCGTTTTGTTTTATTTTTTCGAAGAAATTTGTGCATTTTTTATTGTTGAGTTAGCTGAACATTCGTGCGTTGGAATACTGATTAGTTATTTTCCTAGTTTCTTCATATAGTGTTTTCCGAGTATCAAGTTGGCAACGTTGAAAGTTTAAAGAAATGAGGTTGTTGAAACAATCAACGATTACAAATTAAAATTCAGTCCTTCAATTAAGTTAAGAAGGAAAGTTTGACGTATTGATAAAGTTCGATACGTTGTTATAAAAAAGATAAGAATAATAAAGGCTTTTATTGACGAGACATTTTTACATAAGTTTTCATAAAATATTTGTATCTCATCAAAAGACTCAAACTACTTGTTTTGATACAAGTGTTTGCTCTTCCACTCAACCATGAAAGAAAAATAATATCAGTAGTAGAACTATAAGTACTTCAAAATATTCGGTTATACAGTGCTAGTCTAAAGTCCGTTCCTCCCCTACTAATTTTTGAACCACCTGGTATATCGCAACGAAATTTGGAAGACTATGGATTATTTTCTCCATAAGCCGAATGAGTGTAAGAGAGAATTTGTTGACCCGCCAGAAAAAGTTTCTCTCTCCCACTCATTCGGCTTATGGAGAAAGTAATAGGTGATATCTCCATAGTCTTTGGAGATAATAGCATCAAACTTGGTATTGTTGGATTCCTTATGATCGTTTCTAACCGATCATGCAATGATATACCAGGTGTTCTATTTAAAAAAATGATTGAAGATGGCGCTCAGCTGCCATTTTGAAACTTTTAGCTGGAATTTTCTCATGATAAAGTAGGTTTTTATCTCCTATTTGAGCCTTCCAAATTTCGTTGCGATATACCAGGTGGTTCAAAAATTAGTAGGGGGGAACGGACTTTAGACTAGCCCTGTATATCGATAACTTGTTGCATATTTACACAGAGTGTCAGTTTAACAGTCTAAATAAACCGACCGCGAAGCCCAGTGAGTGGGAGAGAGAAACTTTTTTCTGGCGGGTCAATAAATTCTCTCTCCCACTCATTCGGCTTATGGAGAAAATAATAGGTGATATCTCCATAGTCTTTGGAGATAATAGCATCAAACTTGGCGTTGTTGGATTCCTTATGATCGTCCCTAACCGATCATGCAATGATATACCAGGTGTTTTATTTAAAAAAATAATTGAAGATGGCGCTCAGCTGCCATTTTTAAACATTTAGCTGGAATTTTCTCATGAAAAAGTAGGCTTTTATCTCCTATTTGAACCTTCCAAATTTCGTTGCGATATACCAGGTGGTTCAAAAATTAGTAGGGGGCAACGGACTTTAGACTAGCACTGTATATCGATAACTTGTTTACAAAGAGTGTCAGTTTAACAGTTTAAATAAACCGACCGGGAAGCCCAGTGGGAGAGAGAAACTTTTTTCTGGAGGGTCAATAAATTCTCTCTCACACTCGTTGAACTTATGAATAAAATGATAGGCGTAGTCTTTGGAGATAACAACATGACTTCACTCATTTCAGGGAAAGATTTATCGAGTATTAATTATACTTGACGATTAATAATGTGTGAAAAAATAATTACTTAAAACTATTGCAACGATAGTTCACTAGGAAATTATTCTCGCAATAGATTAACTCTGAATCCCGTTCATTGTTCGAGTTTGTTTGGATAATGAAATAATGAATCATTATTATTCATAATGGTCTTTCGTGGGACATACGTCGAAAGTTCTCTTTCAACAAAACAGTTTCGCAAACAGTGCACTAGTTACATCCAGGGGCGGGCATTGCGAGAGTTGGATGAATATGGCAATAATTTGGGGGAATTACCTACAGTATGAGTCGGCAAAAAAATCAAAAAACTCTGTGTGGGATGTGTTCATTAAATTAGTACATAAGAGTTTCCATCAACATAAATCTTGTGATTCATGCAGAGCAATAATTTCATCATTATTTTCAGTATGTTACTTCACTAGGGTACCACTCGAAATAAACGCCCTTCACTCAGCTAGAAGGAGTTGTCTCAGAGATTCACTAGGTACTTGACTTGATTTTCTAACTACTTGACTTGACTTGAAATCAACAAGCTCAAGTCAAGTATTTATTTTTGAAATTCAAGTCGAATCAAGTAGTTACAAATCAATCACTTGTAAATCAAGCTATCTACTTGATTTTTCTTGATAAACTAGTACCTTTTTTGTTTTAATCTGATTAACTGCCAAAACGCAATAACAATATAAATATATGGATCCAAAATAAACAAAACTGGAGTTAGCAAAATACAGTACAATAATATTCACAGATTATAGATTTTTGTGGATATTCAAAATTAAAAAAATACCGCAACAAATAAAAAATCATTAAAGAAAATAAGAAATTTTTTATAACCCATTCAATTGTGTCACAAACTACTACATAGTTATTAAAATTTAATTATTGTTTGACCTCAAGCCAACTCAAAACTGAAATTGTGCTAGGCCTATTCGAACCTGTAGAGGTATTTGCCCAGGAATTAGGTGGGCTGGATCTACCATTTTTTTTTGTAGACTTTAGTGTGTTCAGCTTGCAAATGTCGCCTTAGTGAAGATGTTCCGCAGTTTTTTCATTTTCAAAACCATCGTACATAGGGTGCATTTGTTTTGTTTGTCAGTATTTTTATTACTCTTAGGATCTTGCTCGACTATGAAATAATCCGTATTTTTTTTCGTTTAATCAGATACACTTTTATTAACTCGTTTGTCCTTTGATGGCGCGGACCCTGCGCTTTCTACTTCTGTTTCGATGTCATCAATTTCTGACACTTTTTCATCTACGATATATTCTGATCCACTGCTTTGAAAAGGTTCCGATTCCATTACGGACAAATCACTTGAATCAGCCATACACAATTATTCTCTAGCCGTCACTGTTTATCCTTGATCAACGCTAGTCTACTATTTAACAGAACGTCATCATCGAGCAATCGGGGGCCTGCTTGCTGTAACCTCGGTGAATCCCCTATTTTAACGCTTCGCTGTGCATTTCACGAATTGCTATCAAGTAATATCAAGTAGTTTGATTTTATTTGATATAGTTCACACCGTAGTCAAATATCAAATTTTCAAAAGCTTGAGTTTTAAAGTCATGTCAAGAAAAAATTCAATCTACTTAGCTTGATGAATCCCTGAGTTGTCTAGTCGAGATAAACGTTCTTTTTTTTTCAAAGCCCTGACATGATGTAAAGATTGGTTTGGAAATGTCGGTCTCATCTTGTATACGTAGGTCTCATGCATTAATTTAGAAATTGTTGTTAAGAGCGGAGCCTGTAATTTTTTATATAACATTGATTGTTTTGAAAACAGCCTGATATAATCTCAAGAACCTAATAGACATTTTTGCTATTGAGTCAACAACAAGGTTCTGGTATATCCTCTTTGCCATTTCTAGAAATGATAATATAGAGATATCAGAGGATAAATAAAATCCATTCTCAGCCCCTCTGGATGGAACGTCACTGCTTGCATTTAATTATATGCAGAAAGTCGCGCAACGCCGAGCTATTTTTGTTGTTACTTGGCTTGCTGTGGGATAAAAAGTAAGGTAACGTGAGCATAACAGAATCATAACAGGGTGAAATCCGAAGAAGCGTATAAATCAGGAAGTTGAGATATCGAAATACTGATTCGTATTTCGTGATTTGAGGACTTTCGCGCCGAGCATAATCCTAGACACGTTGCCTGGTCAACTGTGGAGAATCCACAATAACCGTTGCCGGGAAAACGCTGGCCGATACGATCTCCTAGAATAGATTCACGAGTTATACAATACCGGCATTTGCATCGGAAGATTTTTGTCTCTTGAAATGATATTCACGAACGGGTATAAATAATACATTGTCGGAATTCGCTATTCTAACTATTACTGACTTCAGAGAATCGTTGATGTGAAGATACGTTTTGTATATACAAATTATACAAAGTATTATGTCAACGGTTGGAGGAGAGACGGTGTTGTTATATTTTATGAACTCGTCTTATGGTATTAGCATTGTTTAAATAAGGGGGATAGTTAGTCAATGCCTGTGGAATTGGTATTGGAGCCAAACGCGAGTGCCATCTAGCGTAATTATTTGCTAACATGAATATATGACGTCATTTTAGTGCTGTACTGATGCGCCCACTACAAGATATGTGGACATCGAGAGGAACTACAAAAATATTGTAGTTTCTACACGTAAACAAAACACTTCCTAAAGTTTCCTTCTTTGCAATTTCAACACATCTTCTTACATGTTTATACAATTTATTTTGAAGCAGTGGAAGCAGAGTTGGACTTGCCTAGCATGAAGAAGTTTTGAGAGCTATTTTATTTGAACTTTTTATTGGATATTTTTCAGTCGAGCAAAGTGTCTCTGTTAATTATTGAAAGTATAGTATATTTCAGGATTGAGTGACTATTTTTGTACTTACACAGTTCTTTTTGCAAAAGAACCTTAACACGGATAAGTTACACACAAACCTAACCTGAGTAAGCTAACCTGGTCATCAAATATCACTAGCTTCTTCATTGTGTTCAGCGATGTCTTGTACTGTCTCTGGGATATAATGTAAAATATTACTAGTTTACATAGGGGCACAGGGGACTGCGATGTAGCCAAGTACATCTTCGAAGAAATCGCGCTGGTCTATAAGGGATTGGAATGCACAGATTCGCATAACTAAACTGGTAGCCGCGAGCAATAACGCAAGCAAAGTAGATTTTGTAAATATGCTTCTGGGTGAGTTTACTGCAAATGTATCATCACTTCGGCACGGATCCAAAGAAGAGTCACTCATGAGAGATTTTAAGAGATTTTTTAATATTGATATCTTGAAAATTAATATTTCCTACTTCGTACGGAGGAGGTGGTTCGTTTTATGGAAAAATGACTCATGAATAATAATATGAAGTATTTTTTCTGAAATACACCGAAATATATAATCTGAGATAGCTGTTTAAAATGGCATGAAAGGTGTTATCGAATACGAAGTCTAAAATCAACATTATTAGTTCACATATATATGATACGTGCAGTGTTAATTGCTTAGGTTATCTTTAAATGTGGTTCTCAGGCGAACCTGTTAGCTTGATTTGATATTCTGGCACCATACCTATTTTTGAGGTTAGAAAGGGGTGATTTAAGATGAGGGCTGATTAGAAATATCAATCCAAAATTAATTAAACGCGATTACTTTACAATAATGTTCAGTTGGATCCAGCTAGCTTTAAAATGATTTAAATTAAGTTCCACCTAATAACTAAACTAAAAAGTCAAAAGTGACATTTATATATTCCTGCCACCATTTACCGCTGTCCAAATTGCTTTTAATTACCAGTTATATTTAAATCACTTTACAAATTCCAAAACACAATATGACACAACAGAATAAATACTAACACATCCACTGAATCCACATTTCAAACTAACAACTAAATCACCACACCCCAAATATACCTATCTACGTTACGGTGTGATCTTAATTATAGCGGATACGGTCCATGAAACATCAGAAGAAATAATTTCGGGAATTGAACCATATTTCTAATTTTATTGCAGTCATTGGTGCCGCCTACCTACTCTATTTACAATTCATCACATGATCCGCCATCTACTTTACGGAAATTCAACTGCCAAATTACGTATTCTGCCATTCAAGTTGCGACGTGACTTGGATACGAACACCACTGACGCCATCTACATGTCGCCTCCATTTGAATCCAATATTAATCCCATAAGGTTGACCAACTATCCTCCTTATATTTAAACAATGGTATTAGTAAATAGTGGATTTTTCTAGCTGCTGCCTTCGCCAAATATAAAAAAATTACTTGAGTAATGTAAGATTCCCAAACGGCAGGTGACAGAAACAAACAAACTCAATAGAATATAGATAAAATAGCTATTTATGATACAAGTTCGTAAAGTACGACTTTTTTGTAGCGTGAACTTTGTTGAATGAGGCGCAGCCGAGTTCAATTTGTTTACTGTTCGAATAGCTCGATGATGAAAAGCCTTGTCGTGTCGAATCATTTGATTCCGATTATAGACTTCTCGGGGTTTTTATATACCTATAACATTTAATTTCGGATATATTTTAAATGAGCACCAAAATAATTATTGTGCTACAACATTAGGTGCCAAGTTTTATACTCTATCTCCAAAATAATATTCGGCCACCAAAAGTAATAAACGAGCACCAAAAAACCTCAACCAGAAATAGAATTTATGAGCACCTAAAAAGTTGACAAAAATATTAAAGTCGTATACCTAATTTAATACATAAGCACCAAAAACATTAATCTCTCACGCATTTTCAATATGCAAGCTAGGTTAGCTTGCTCAGGTTAAGGTGTCAAGCGCGAGCGAAAAACCAATACACTCAAGCAAGCTAGGTTTATTTTGGTGCTCAAATATTTGGTGTTCAAGTAAGATTTGTTGTGTCAACAATGAGTAGTTGCTGCTGAATAAACTTCAAAAATTAAATATTTTGGGTCTCAAAAATGAATAATTTGGTGATTCAATTTTGGTGCTCAACTATGAGTTTTGGTGACACAAGATAAATATTTGGAAATCATATCAATATTACTTTGGTGCTCGGTTAAAAACGACCCTTTAATTTCTTATTTTTGGTTCTTGAACGTGCACAGGAGAAAGTGTCATTAGGATTACTGTTATTCACAATTAAGGCCACACTAAATTAAGAGTCAAATAAAATGTTTTCTGAAGATAATTGTCGGTTTAATTTTCAGTTCTGCGTAGCAAGTAGACATCATAAGATCCTCTCGATGTCTATTCTTTTGCAAAAGTCCGTAATGTCACAATTCCGCTTCCAGTTTTTGCGTTTCTGAATATTTCGGTGATGTATTTCGCCGGAGTCGCGTTCTATTGTTGTCTGGCCTTGCGAAACAAAACGAAACCGCCACTAGCCAGAAACTTCGAATGAGCGGACCGCGATCCGCAATTTTTTGTTGCAAAAATCGAATGGTGCTCTCCTCCTAATCGTCGATACACACACAAAAAGAAGAAGACGATCGATCGGCGGTTCGACGGCGGCCCGAGGCCGGTAGTTAGTCAAATGACGTAGCTGGAGCTCGTGCTAACCGCGGGTAGTTCCCGCGCGTTGCGAACGGGCCCATAGAACATTCCACCGTTATTGATGGGATTCGCGATACCCATAACTCCGGCATTATGCGAGAGAGAGAGGCGGGCTGTGGCGTGTCGGTCGTGTAAATGCCGCAATCTGTTTGGTCTACATTGCGATTACAAATTTATTTCGGATTTATGAAAGTTTGCATCATGCAAAGATACTCGCTCGCGAGGTCGTACCATTGGGTATAGTTCGTGCTCCTCCCGCGACAACGATAAAATTTCGTTAACGATTGTGTCGGACGGAAGCCAAAGGATTTTTTATTGTATTTGTACAGGGCTGTTGCGTGGGTTTTAGGTTCTACCAAGCGCCCTCCTCCCCCAATCTGCAAATAGACCATTTTCTAATGTTTGCGAGTTTTATACCTTTGCAGTTCCGCTAATGGTTGATAAATAGTATATTATGTAACGAATGTTATAATAATTATTATTTGTATCACAAGGTGGGAAACTTTTGCCAATACGAGTACTGTTTCAAGACAGAGGCCATTTTATTGATGCATACAATTATAGGGTTTCGGTCAGGGGAGAAATTCACTACAAGACAAGCTCAAGTCAAGTATTTATTTTTGAAATTCGAGTCGAGTCAAGTAGTTACACATCAAGTACTTGTAAATCAAGCTACCTACTTGATTTTTCTTGAAAAATTAGTACAATATTTCACTATCAACATACGATTTCCTTATTAAACGGAAAAGCGAAAAAAAAGTACACTTTTTTAACGGCTGTTGCTAGGCGACCGACAGTTTCATACAACAACAATGACAGATCCGAATAATAACGAAATCCTGTCATAAAGCCAATTCTCATTTTCTTTGGCAACTAATAACCTATAAATGAATATCTAATATACAAATGTTTCACCAATAATATTCTTAGCATTCTTACTATTAAATAAGTATTATCAAAATTCCAAACTATCACGGCGAATATAATAGCGAACTAATGGACTTAATCCACAATAGGTAATCCAAGGTAGCTGTGGCTGTTTGGCCGTCAGAAACTAGTTGACATCAATAATTCATGAAATTTGTGAAATTGGGCATCTATCCAGATAACGAATTCTTGATAACTATGAATTTAATTTAAGTAGAAATGAAAAGTGATGAAGATTGAACGGAGAAAATCGTGGATAGTGCAAATATGATATTTCCTTGACATAGTGCAAAGAAAGAAAAAGGTATTCATAGCTTCACGAGTATTGTTTGATTATTTTGAAGACAAATCTAAGAAAATGAAAAGTTACTTCCGATGGACTAGTTATTCGAAATTCAAGTCAGCATTAATAATAATAATAATATTGACTTCGATAAATATTTTATTTTAATATTCGCTTCAAATTTTCCATTTTGCGGGATAGTGTGAAGACTCTGTCGAAATTATCCGTTTCATTTGTTTGAAACTCAACTCTCCGATCTCCGGCATACTCTTCGAACTTTGTAGGAATTATGAATCAATAAATATGTCAAATTCATTTCATATTTGCTAAAAAATCTGAATTGGTTGTGTTTTTTGACAGTTGTATAAAAAATACTGTATGAAAATCGTGAGTAAAGCGTTTTTTTTTCTTGTAAGAATTGCCGCACTCCGTCTACGGCGTCGTGCGTCAACATTTTCTACTCGTAAAAAAAGTATCACTTTACTCACTTGATACATAAATTACTATTTTTCTATTATCTCAAAACAATGAAATTGTAGATAGGACCTTTCATGTTACTAGGGCAGAATAGTTGTATTCCGGAAAATAAGAAAATATTTGTGTTTGGTAAACGATAGCAGCAACCTCAAAAAAATAACGTGAAAACAACCACAATAATAATGTGTCTTCGGTAAACAGATTTTTATCGAATTGAGACCTTGATGATGTTACCGCAATACTTTATCAAAACGGACAATTCACACACACACTCACTCGATTATGAAAAATATTATTGTTTTCATTTGTGTGCTATTTTTCCTAATTATTTGGTCGGACGTTGCCGGAAATAAAACCACAGTTACGAACATATCTCGTAGAATTCGAGGTGATAAGCGAACGAGAGGCGTGGGCAACGAGATAGCAGCACACACCGTGGGAAATTGTTGTTTCGCTCCAGATGAGGACCTGCAGAGCTTCTCGACTTTGCCCCTAGCCGGAAGCATCGCAAATGATCGATAATTAATGATACGAATAAGTTCCGAATAAATAACTCTTTCTCGGGATCTGATCAGAATTTGAATTTTGCGATACGTGGGGCATCAAGAAAGTTCATGCAGAATAAGTTTTAATAGGTCTCGTGTATGCTTTTTTCTAATTGTTACAATCGAATATCCCATCCATTTTACTGGGAAAATAATATAGCTGCCAAAAATATCAATGAAATTTAAACGATCGATGAATAATTCAATTTCTGCTCTTCAAATTGTATTGAGCAAATATTGGTACAATATTGTGAAAATATTGGCAAAATATTCAAATAATAATATTGGCGAGAAAAAAAAATGTGAACATTCGGCGATATTGGTCCAGTATTTAAAAAATAATATATCAGGGGTAATATAATAAGTGGTATGATTATTACCGATAATTTTTTGGAATATTAATGAATTGCAATCCCAAAGCTGAAAATACAACGAGTCCGCAGGACGAGTTGTATTTTCTTGCATTGGGATTGCCAATGAATTGATATTCCAAAAAATTATAGGTTTTTAATCATACCACGAATTATATTTAGGACGACAATATATCTATTTGAAATAAAGAAAAATCGTGTAACCTGGTAATTGATGCTTTACTTCTAGCCGTATTCAACGGAATACTCTTTTCCACGGCCTCATCTATGACACCAATGGACATTTGTCCCCAACGATCGCTCATATTGATAAATAAAGATAAATAGTCAAAACTTATAAATTTGACGTTTATAATTAAAATCATTATTTTCACTTGACAGATAGTAAAACAAAAACTAAGCAGGTTTATCACCGTGAAAATACAGCGACAAGCTATATTTTCACTGTAGTTCCGATTCTATTGGCTGAATTTCAAAATTTGAAATCCACTGATTGGTTGTTAAGCAAGGAAATATATTGTCGAAGCAATATTGCCTCAAAATGTTATGCGATATTAGTACAATATCGCTGTAGCACACATAAAATAATATTGGTAAAATATTGACAAAATAATAAAACGGAATATTATCGAGATAAAATGTAATTTTGGCGAGAGAAAATTATAATTATTTCGGGATATTGGCACAATATTACTTGGACATTGTACAAATAATATTAGTGAAATATTGAGGAAGCAATATTGGCCCCAAAATATTTAGGGATATTGGTACAATATCATTTGCATATATTGGTAAAATATTCAAAGTGAATATGTTGCCTTGGAAACATTGATGAAATATTTCCAGAAAATGTCGAATAATTTAAAAATTCTCCAATTTCGTTTCTACTTCAATTTACCACTGAGTAGATTGACTTGTAAACGCATTGTGATTGTGAGAAAGAAGCCTTATTTAATATATGTTACTATGATTCAGCTGTTGTTCCATATGTGGGGCCACCTAACGGTTTCTCACCCAAGTTTAATCATGATTCATTTCAATATTAATTGTTGAATATTCGGCCAATATTCAAATTTCAATCCTAGTGATAAATGTATGTTGTAATATTGTATCAATATTGTCTTTCAAATATTGGCGTAAGGTTTTCGTAACAATCTCAATCAATATAAGGTCAATATAATTTTTAGAATATGGATTAAACAATATTCCACCAATGTGCTATCAAACTTGGATATACAATATTGTTTTTTATCTCTAAAATCGATATTAGAGTAATATTGAAATCTCAATATTGGAGCTATATGCTGGAAACAATATGTAGGCAATATCGCTCTATCGATATTGGTGATAATTATTGAACCAAAATATTGACCCAGAACAGGTTGAGCCAATATTCTACCAATATTATTGATGAAATATTATTTTTCCAATATGCACCCATATTGGTTAAATATTATTTTTACATTTACAATATATCCATATGGGCCCCATATGAAAACAAGATTCAGCCAACATGAGGTGCTACCTGGGCACTACTTATGGTTGTTTACGGAGTATTGCCAGTGTTATAAACAAATATTACCCAGCCTCTAAAAGAACTAGTGTTAATGCTTTACCTGCAAAGTATTGCTTATTTATAGAAATATCCGGTCTCGAAGAACAAATTTTATTAAAAGTTCTTTTTGTCAGAAGATTGTCAAACTTATATTTTTTTTTTTCAACAACAACACAGTCTACTTTTCAGTAATATAAAATATGACACATACAGAATGAACAAAATATAAGTAAGAAAAATAGTAAACTACAACATTTCTCCCACCCAGTAATTGTTCCCATTAACAATTACTTCTCTTCGTTATCCTTTCGAACTGGTAGAATGCAGAGCCTGGAAACTGGTCTTCGGAAAACGGTCTTATTTGCTGTCATCACGTCTACAACACGAATTTTTCCATCTTTAGCGGGATATAAATTGACCACTATTCCTTTGGGCCAACAATTCCGAGTCGCATTCGGGTCACAAATCAGCACAACATCACCCAATTTGATAGATTTCTCTTCCTTGTGCCACTTTGTCCGTTTTGTGAGTGATGTAATATATTCACGGGACCATCGTTGCCAAAAGAAATCAGCAATCTTCTGGGCTGCCTTCCATTTCGACAACAGATTCAGGTTCTTTCCTTCAATTTCAGCACATGGTAATGCGGCATATAACGGTCCTATCAGGAAATGATTCGGAGTCAGTGCCTCAGGATCATTTGGATCAATCGACACGTGAGTCAGTGGTCTTGAATTGAGAATATTCTCAATTTCAGCGAAGGTTGTTCGTAGAACATACTCGTGAGGATATCTTTCTTTCAAAACTTCCTTGAGATTTTTCTTTATTGACTGAATCAACCTTTCCCACACTCCTCCCATGTGCGGAGATGAAGGGGGATTGAAAGTCCATTTCGTTTTCTTCAAAGTACAGAATTTCTTGATGTCTTCTTGATTCAGTTTATCAAGATTTTCTGCCAACTCCCTTTCGGCGCCTTTGAAATTGAGTCCGTTATCGCTGAATATTTCCTCTGGGAATCCTCTTCTGCAACCAAATTGTCTGAATACATGAATGAACCCATCAGTACTTAAGTCGTGTGCTATTTCTAGGTGGACTGCTCGGGTTACCATACAGGTGAATATAACCCCATACCTCTTCTCGTGAGATCTTTTCACAGTCACTTCAATGGGCCCAAAATAATCCACACCAGTTTTGATGAATGGTCTGATAGTAGGCTCAAGTCTACAAACTGGCAATTGCCCCATAACTGGAACAATTGGTGAACTCCTTCTATTTTTGCAAACCTGACAATTCGCCCAACAACTTCTAACTGCTTGTCGAATTCCAATGATACAATATTTCTGCCGAAGATTGTTAACAACGATTTCTTGGCCATGGTGGTTGACGAGTTCATGATGATATTTGATGATGAGTCTGGTTATTTCATGTTTTGGGTTTAATATTACAGGTTTTTTCGTATGATCACATAAAGGTGCATTGTCTATTCTTCCTCCATGTTTCATAAGTCCATCCATCTCGTCGTAAAAACAATCTAAGTTATACAATTTATGGGATGACTTTAATTTTCCTTTGGATTTCAAAGTCCAAATTTCTTCAGGATATGATTCCAACTGTACTCTCTTCAGTAAGTATATTTCTGATTTCTCAAGTTCCGAGGGATCAAGTTCGCCACTTCTCCTGTTCTTCCTGCAATTTTCAATGAATCTGATTACCCATGCCATTGACCGCAATAACTTTTGCCATTTGTTGAAGTACTCCAAATTTGGTATATAGTTTTTTGTTTCAATTTGAACGCAAACGAAGTCTTTTCTTATTTCAAATTCTTCTTGGTTGATGATGGTAGATGGTTCCTCTTGGGGCCAATTATCGGAAGATTGCCACAAAAATTCTGGACCATTAATCCATCGACTAGAGCTTGAAAAATCAGTCTTACCATAATATTTTGTTGCTTCATCTGCGACATTATCTTTGGATTTCACATATCTCCATTCCAGGGCGTTGGTAAGTTCTTGGATTTCACCAAGACGTTGTGCCACAAATATCTTGAATCGCCTTGCTTCGGAACGAATCCAAGACAGGACGGTCTTCGAATCAGTCCAATAGAATGTATTGGAGATATTGAGCTCCAAAGATTTTTTTAAGCTTGCTCCTAGTCGTGCTCCTAACAAACCAGCCTGCAGTTCAAGGCGTGGTATTGACAAGGATTTCAAGGGTGCTACACGAGTTTTTGCATTTAAGAAGCAAACTTTTATATTTTCATCTTGTTGCCATCGTAAATACGCTATACTTGCGTACGCATTTTCTGAGGAATCAGTGAAAATATGTAACTGAATGCTACAAAAATGTCTTTCCATCTGGCAATATTGTCGAGGCAGTTTGAATTCAACAATATTTTTCAGATCATCTATCCACTTCGTCCATTTCATATACAGGGTCTCGGGAATTTCATCATCCCAGTCTATTTTACTTCGCCATATGTCTTGAAGTAATATTTTTCCCTGAATTATGAAATTTGCAAGAAATCCGAGTGGGTCAAAAACCGACATAACCACCTTCAAAACATCTCTTTTAGTTGGTTGTCTCTTTTTGTCTAATAGATTTTTATCCACTTTATAAAAGTTTGTTTTGAAAGTGAATATATCTTCTTCAGGATCCCACCACACACCGAGTATCCTTTCAGTAGATAATTCTGAAAAATTTTCAATTTTTTTCTGACAATCTGCCAAAAGATTTTCATCTAAATGTTCAAGTAAACGTGAATCATTAGCAATCCAATTACAAATCGTAAAACCTCCTTTATTATGTACAAAACATACATCACGTATCAATGCTATTGCTTCTTCTGCAGTATCAGCTCCACCAAGGTAATCATCCATATAATGTGAATCGATTATAGCTTTGGCAGCATCTGGGAATTCATGACTGAAAAAACGGGCATTTCTGTTCTTGGCTTCTTGTGCCAAGCATGGACCACAAGTCGATCCGAAGAAAACGACGTTAATTTCATAGACATCTGGATCTATTTTTCTTTCCATGCCCCTGTATAAAATTCTTTGGGCCATTCGATCTTCCTTTCTCACCTTCACCTGATTAGATTTTGCTGATGCATCGAAAACGACCCTCAATTTTGTGGGTTTATTCGGATTGGTAACTCCGAAATGAGGAAGATACCAAATTTTTTCTGAGGAAATATTAATATCTTTGGGTGAAAGTTTTGAAATATAACCTTTTTCTTCCATGTCTTTCATTTTTCTCACATAGTTTTCAGCAAACGATTTGTCTTTATCCATTCTTCTTTCGGTTGCTAGTAGTCTCTTCGTGGCATTTTTCTTACTCTCGGGAAGAACCAAATTATCGTCTTTCCACAGAAGCCCTGTTTCATATCTATCTCCTATCCTCTTCATTGTAACATCCAGAATTTGCTCAGCGCGTCGATCTTCTTTGGACAGTGACTTATCTAACTCGTTACAAGTTTCGATTTTCCACTGTTCTTTCACGAGATCATGTAAAATATCGAGATCATCTTTTACCTTATGATCCGTGAAACAAACAAACTGTCCTTGTACACTTTTACCATTCACTTTGAAATTTCCATGGATGACCCATCCCAGAGCAGTTTTGCTGGCAGCAGGACCATGCCACGGACCAGAAATAAGTTTTTTGCTTACGAGTAGTTGCCAGTTGTCCTGTCCAATCAATAACTTTGGTTGTGCGTCAAACAAAGATGAAAAACGACTATCAATGTATGGATAATATTCATTGATTTCCTGAATATTGATGGTTTGGCTAGGTAGAGATAAACCTTTGATAGTTCTGACATGACGTAAACGGAATTTAGAATTTTGATACGATTTTGATGAAATTTCGAAACTCACAACTCTAGAATCATGTTGTTCTTCCAATTGATTATTCGTCCATTGTAAATGAAGAGATTGTTGTGGTCCTGTCAGTTCTAAGTCATTGGCCAAGTCTTCGTCTATCAAAGTAACAGTGGATGCATCGTCAAGAAGGGCAAATGTTTCAATACATTTTTTACCCTTTGAAATCACCACAGGCAAAATTTTAAGTAGAACTTTTCTGTCTGTCAATATGTGGCAATTAGTTTCAACATCCTCCTCCTTTGGAATAGACGTCTCTCGATCAATGACATGATGTAACATTTGTTTATGAGGTTTTCGACAATCGTCAATAGAACACGTTTTCTTCTTCCTGCATTCCCTAATACCGTGGAAAGGAAAAAGGCAAGAAAAACATATTCTGTTCGATGTCACGAATTTCCATCTGTCATCTATCGAGAAAGACCTAAATTTGGGACAAATACTCAATTGGTGAATTTCATTTTTACAACACATGCAAGTTTTACTATAACTTTTAGTCGTAAGAGTGATATCTTTTTGTTTTGATTTATTTTTTGAAAAATTTTCATCAGAAATTCGAGGAATCAGTAGATGACTGGCAGCATTGGCTTTTGTATCTAGCCAAGTAGAGAATTCAACCAATTTATGTTTAATTTTTCTATCAGAAATATATTCGACCCAGTTTAACTTTTGTGAAGTTGGCAATTTATTCAACAGCTCTTGTAAAAGTAGGGGATTGCGTAAATGATCTTCCTCTTCCAATGCTCCAATGGTAGCGACAAGATTTTTCACTTCATCTGAAAATTCAACTAACATTTCCAATTTGTCCTCTTTGACAATGGGAAATTTTCTAACTTTGTCTAATAAAAGTGATATGATATATTCCGGACGACCAAAACGACTTTCTAAAAGGCTAATAACTTTGTCAATGTTCTGGGGTAATATCAATAAAGATTGTGTTACCTTTCTTGCGTTACCTTTGAGGCATTTTTGGAGTCGACATTGATTCTCCTCGTTTGTATAACCGCACATAGCTGTTGAATTTCTATATTGATGTATAAAGTTTGGCCATTCTGTGGGATCCCCACTGAAAATGGGCAAATCCTTTGAAATACCTTGCCTAGTAAACATTTTTCTAATGTCATGATCTGTCATTTGACATTGGCGAGAATGAAAGTTTCTATCTTTTATAGAATATTTTTCGAAACTTTTTGAATGAAAGTTACTAACTCTACTTATATTATGATCAGATACCTTAGATATAGTAGATTTGGCTGTACCTTCAACTTCGGCGTGTCTTTTCCAAGGGACTTCTCCCTTCATCCATTTTTGGACATCTGGACCCTCACTTACCACTGACTCTTTGTACCGATTTGATCCAGTTTCATCATGATCCGTGTCTGATGATTCCGTTTCTATTTGTGCTAATCTCATGGCTAGTTGTAGATCCAAAATTTCTTGTTGTCTCTTCAGAACTTCTTGTTCCAATTCTTTCTTCTTTATTTCTACGTCTATCTCGATTTCTTTTCGTTTTCTCAATGACAAATTACTTCTTTTCGAGCCTACCTTCGTGTTTCCATGTCCAGACTGACCATGTTCAGACGTATTCTTCTTGCTGTCGGCATTCAAAGATTCTCTGGTAGATATCTTGTCGAGATTATTGGCTACCATCGATATCTTGGAAGAAACTTCGTTTTGAATATGTTCAGATCTTTTCGTGTCTTCTGTAGCTTGCTTAGCTTTTATGGCGAGTCTTTCACTTTTTCTTACATTCGACATTACTATTGTATTCCAAAGTGCTGTTCTTTAAAGGCGATGAAGGACCATATGTTAATGCTTTACCTGCAAAGTATTGCTTATTTATAGAAATATCCGGCTCGAAGGACCATATGTTAATGCTTTACCTGCAAAGTATTGCTTATTTATAGAAATATCCGGTCTCGAAGAACAAATTTTATTAAAAGTTCTTTTTGTCAGAAGATTGTCAAACTTATATTTTTTTTTTCAACAACAACACAGTCTACTTTTCAGTAATATAAAATATGACATTAACACATACAGAATGAACAAAATATAAGTAAGAAAAATAGTAAACTACAACAACTAGCGTTGTAAGTTTGAACTTTGTGAAGTAACGGTGAACATCCGATAGAGTCGCCAGGACTACGTTTTCAGATGGGATAAAAAAAAATTATCAATTTCAGATAAGGAAAAATGAAACTAAAAATTTAAAATTCTGAGAATGTCGCTTAAGATGCATCACCAGCACGTCATCACGTCGATACTCATTTCATCAAAGGTATTGTTTGCTCTTAACTTCTCGGATGGTATGTTCATGTGCAAATAATAATTATTTATGGCACTGTTGAAAATAAGTCACGCGAAAAAGATTTATATAAATTCTCAAGTAACTTAGGAAATATGACACACGAGTGGCATACAATGCTTTATCCAACAAGTGGAAGAAATCGTTTTTTTATGACATATTAATTAATAAGTTTTAAATATGAACGTGAGTTATATTCCATAACTCACTAGTGAGTTATGGATTATAACACACTAGTGTGTTATTTGATAGTTTACTTGTCTAAAATGACATTAATAATGACAGTCCTAACTGTGATGTGTTGGATATAGTACTTTACCTAACAAGTGCGGAAAGTGATACTTTTCCGCACGCGATGGAGATGACCGAACGACCCGTCAGCGGAATTCGGCCAGATATCGCGTGAGGAAAAGATACTTTACGCTCGTGTTAGGTACACTATTTTTTCTACTAGCGGAAAAAAACACCCAAAAGTCAACATAAAGAACATTTATTATTAAATATATATTAAACTATACAACCATACTTGGTAAGTTTTCCATTTTAACCTACTGCGACGCAATATTTGCGGTATAATCCGCAAAAACTAAACAAATCTACTTTTCCGCACTAGTGCGGAAAAGTGACTCTTTCAAAACTAAAATGATTGCAGAAAAGTGGATTTTCCGCACGCCAGTAAAAAATTGTTTACCTAACAAGTGCGGAAAGTGATACTTTTCCGCACAGGATTGCAGGTGGCCGAACGACGCGTTAAAAAAAAATATTTCAGTACCTGGACACACCTATTAAATTTGATCAAAGTTCGAAAAAAATCATTTTGAATTGTGATTCAAATTAAATGCGAACCCTGGATTGAATTAACATTAGATCTGGCTTTTACGTTCAAATCATTATTACATAGTTATTTAAGTGCTGAAAGTAGTACTTCTCCGCACGCGACGGCAGTTGCACGAACGACGCGGAGCGGAGTTTGGGCAAGCCGTTAAGGTCGAAAAATACATTTTCCGTAAGAGTTAGGCACAATATTTTTTCTACGAGTGTTTTTGTCCATCTTATTAATGAAAAAACAAAGTTTTTAATAAACAAGTTTTTATAATAATGCTACAAAATGAGTAATAAGACAGAATAGTTACATAGATCATTTGTAAGTCCTAAATATCCTTATTTTCAACAATACAAAAATCGTGCGGAAAAGTAAAAATCGTACGAAAGAGTAAAAATCGTGCGGAAAAGTAACTTTTCCGCACTATTTTAAATCGTACGAAAAAGTACAACTTTCAAAACGAAAAATCGTGCGGAAAAGTTACTTTTCCGCACGCTCGACGAAAAAATTATATTTAATGAAATTTTGCTCGCTATTCGAACAGGCAGGCGCCTTCATTTTGTGAAACGTATTATGATGACACACTTGCCTCCAGACTGCTATAATGAGCGAAATGATTGTCTATTAGCGATCGTTTCTTAAACGAGTATACCACAAATCATGGCTTTTTGCAAAGCGATTGTGTATTGAATAATAAATGATTGCTGTTGGCTGCCTCACGAATCAACTGTGGATAGATTCAGGATAAGGCTTTTCGATTGTGAAACGGATAATTGATCGAGTTTATCCTTTTCTAGAGCAAAAGGCGAAATATACCGTGTGCATTGTATGCTAATGTTTTATGCACAATACGTCGTTTCTCGATAAGAATTTGTTCGCAGCTAATTTTCTATATGGTTACATTGGTAACACGGCTGATAAAACCTCTTTTGGAAAATGTTTTACGTCAGTTAGAATGGAAGAAAATCATATGGAATGGTGTTGTTTTTGTTAACTTGATTTTGTGGGATTTAATTTTGCCGGATTGAACCTTATCTGTGTCTGATGGGACTTGCCGGATTGAACCTTATCTGTGTCTGATGAAACTTGCCGGATTGAACCTTATCTGTGTCTGATGGGACTTGCCGGATTGAACCTTATCTGTGTCTGATGAAACTTGCCGGATTGAACCTTATCTGTGTCTGATGGGACTTGCCGGATTGAACCTTATCTGTGTCTGATGGGACTTGCCGGATTGAACCTTATCTGTGTCTGATGAAAATTAAGGATTGAACCTTATCTGTGTCTGATGAGACTTGCCGGATTGAACCTTATCTGTGTGTTGATTGGCACCCCAGGTTTTTTAATGCATTTTGCGATTCTGCATCATATTCTGAATTCAGCCATATAGCACACTCATAGTTTCCCTTGAATACTGATGCACCACAGCAAATTTAGTGCATATTATACAGAGGGCCATGAAAGCGTCAAAATAAATGCAATAATGGGAGTATTCATCGATCTAGCTTGGAGTGCACGCCGGCCACCCGAGGTGGTGCTGTAGGTTTTCCGGGTTTTCCTGCAGCTGAAAAATGAATACGTCACCAAAAATCAGTAAGTCGCCCCGGAGCGCCACTGCAAATAATAATAATAGCCGTCCTCTACCCGCACAGGCCATGCCTTTGGGTACACTCTACGAGTGTTTATGAGGGAGTATTATTATTATTATTATCTGTCAGAAAGCCTGCGACCATATTAGTTATGAGCTTGTTGTGTTGGGCGATGTTAAGTATAAGGCGCCGTTTGGGTAAAAAGTGTGTTTGCAAATATATTTAATTTTGTGTCAATATATTTATTAGTTGTAACAAATATTTTCATTTTGCTCTCCGATATATTTATTTTCGTTAAAACACAAAATATTTACTTTCCAAGCATTAAAAATATATAAAAACGTCAAGTCCCATGTATTTATAAATTCGATCAATTTTATGTCGTCGAGAGATGGCGCAACCGACGCGATTTGTCCAAGATCGAGCATGTGGCAACATGGCAACTAGGCAGTGATCAGTACATAAAGTGGCTAACAGATAGCAGTAGCACAGGCAGTTTTGTTATTGTGTAGTTTTCTACTTTACAATTGGACACTAAATTGGGCAGAGATCAGTAATTCCGACATTCAGACTTGCTATTTGCTAAAGTGTTAAAGTGTGTACTTGAGTGTTCCAAGTTTATTTTCACTTGATTTTGTGTATTTTTTATTAGAAAATAGTTTTTTAATAATTTAATAGTTATTTATGCAACAAGTGCAAAAAGACGTGAAATTGTCCGACGAGGCCGTTAGGCCAAGTTGGACAATTTCACGTCGAATGCAATAAACAATTTTTGCACGAGTTGCATACAACATTTTTTCTACGTTCATTCAAAAAGCAAAAAATTACTTATTAAGTTACGGCATTAGGTGTTGGAAAATGAAAAGCGCAACTTCAATAATTACTATGGATTTGCATTGAAACAGATCACTGTTATCTATTTTCCATTTATAATACTCATTTTAAAACTTTCAATTCTGTAATTGTCAGAAATAATTTTTGAATGACGTTTCTATAACGACAGTTGTATTATAAAAATCAAAATCATAGTAGCCGTGAGCGCGTATGTTATCGCGAGGTGTGGTCATAGTACAGACAATTTGCTCTATGCAGGTAGACGGTTTAGAATAAAGCGGATCAGTTTTAATTATGGAGTTTTTCTCGGGAAAGCATTGTTTGTTTAGCTCTGGCTGCTAACATTAATAAAAAATAATATAAAATATGTAACTTTTTAAAACGTATTGCCAATCTCACAGAATATCTGCCTAATATGTACTGGATTTGAACATTTATGTGTGTCATCATGACAGCACGTTGAAGTTGAATGACAGATGAGTGCAATAAAAACTTTTATTGCACTAGTGCAATAAAGAACTTCTTTTTCCACTAAATATAGTTCAATAAAGTTTTGCTTTTTGCATGAATGTAGAAAAATATAATTATTCATCCGATAGTGCTAATCTGAGTGTATGCAATTTGATTATACTCGTTTGAAATCGCTTAGAAGAAGATAAAACTTCTTGATTTTCAAATTTCAACCACAGCTGCATTACTTATAAGAAGGTAACGTACTTATTAATTTGTCTATTAATCGAGAAGATTTCGTGGGAATATTTCTCAAAAATTGATAACTTTAATGCTCAAGATTGTAGGTAGTTATCTGTTTCTGGGTCTACATAGCTGATAGATACAATGTGAAACATTTCATTTATATTCAGTGACCCTATGTGTGGGTCAAATGAAGGCCCTCTAGGATTAAATGACCCAATCTGAAATATTATACTGCCGCCATCTATTCGGCAATTTCTGTACTAATGACTTTGCTTCGTTCCCATGTTGCCGTATGCTCGAACTTGTCACAAATCGCGTCGATTGCGCCATCTCTTGACGACATAAAATAGATCAAATATATAAATATATGATACTTCACGTTTATGTGTATTAGTAACACTTGACATGTAAATATATTGTGTTTGATCGAAGATAAAGATATTGGCACGCAAAATAATATATAGTCCTACAATTAATAAATCTATTGACAGAAATTATTTATATTTGCAAAACACTTTTTACCCGAACGGCGCCTCATAGTTAAGTACATAAAGTACATGAAATATATGATATTGTTAGGACAATATATTTCCTTGCTTAACAACCAATCAGTGGATTTCAAATTTTGAAATTCAGCCAATAGAATCGGAACTACAGTGAAAATATAGCTTGTCGTTGTATTTTCACGGTGATAAACCTGCTTAGTTTTTGTTTTAATATCTGTCAAGTGAAAATAATGATTTAAATTATAAATGTCAAATTTATGTGTTTTGACTAGTTATCTTTATTTATGAATATGAGCGATCCTTGGGGACAAATGTCCATTGGTATCATAGATGAGGCCGTGGAAAAAAGTATTCCGTTGAATACGGCTAGAAGTAAAGCATCAATTACCAGGTGGCACGATTTTTCTTTATTTCAAATCGATATATTGTCGTCCTAAATATAAGTTGTATTTTCTGCTTTGGGATTGCAATTCATTATTATTCCAAAAAATTATCGGTAATAATCATACCACTTATTATATTACTCCTGAGTATACCTTAGGTGGGAAGATAGGAATAAGTCAGTTTTGCAGCTCCTCATTTTTTGCCGCTCTGGGCTAATGCCCGGCTTGCCCCACCCCCCTCCCCCAGATCAGTCCATGATTGTGTTTATATTTTCTTCTGTCACGAATGAATTGAAGAGTGTTCTATTGTTGATTGTGTACGTTTTGTTCCAGGATTTCGTGGTCAAAACTGCGAGGAGAACATCGACGACTGCCCCGGCCACCAATGCCTGAACGGCGGCACCTGCGTGGACGGCATCAATGCGTACACGTGCAAATGCAAATCCACCTACACCGGTCAATTCTGCGAGCAAGACGTCGACGAGTGTTCGACGCGGCCGTCCGTTTGCCAAAACGGCGCCACGTGCACCAACAGCATCGGCAGCTTTTCCTGCATATGCGTCAACGGATGGACGGGACCCGATTGCTCGGTAAACATCGACGATTGCGCGGGAGCGGCTTGCTTCAACGGTGCCACGTGCATCGACAGAGTCGGAAGTTTCTACTGCAGGTGCACCGTTGGAAAAACAGGTAAGAATCGGAAGCGTTGTTGAATAAGTGCGGTATTACACTCACGATGGATCAAGTAGCAATACCTCATCTGAATAGTAAATCTGAACAAAAACTCACATTATTATTATTATTATTATTATTTTTTTCCCAAAAGGATATTCCAGTCAGGCCCTGTCTCCGGAGCTCCGACACATCCGGAGGGCGCGCTGGATCGTTTACCCAGATAACCACTCCCCACGTCCGTGGGGTAAGCGATTACTGGGTCCGAGAATCATGTGCCCTGAGCAGACGCAGTGAACCAGGGATGACGGCCCTTTGCATTCGTCCGGCTAAGATTTCTGCCATATTACGGCAAGCCGGTATGATTTTTAAGTTTGAGAGCAGTGTGTCCATCATTCCACCAAGGACTCCTATAATCAGAACCACCATTTTAACAGAATGGTTTGGGTAGAGCCTGCGGAGTTCTTAGTCCGTTTCTCCTCCTCTTTTCGGACGATGTTCGTTTCACTAGGAGCCGAAAACTCCATGACGAAAATCGTCTTACTCTGATGGTCGAGGAGGACTACATCAGGCTTATTGGCTTGTATTTGCCTGAGGGTGGGGAATGAGTAGTTCCAATATATTCGGCACTTCTCATTCTCCACAACGGACCCAATATCCCCCGGAGCATAAGGCAACACCGGTGTCTCGTCTATATCGTACGAGTGTCGTGGATGGTAGTACAACACTCGTAGAGCCGCGTTATGCCTGTGGATATAGGGTGAGACCGCATATGCTGGACATACTGAAAGCAAATGCATAAGGGTCTCAGGCGCCCCACGACACGCTCTGCATCTAGTGTCGGGGATCTCTATACCCATCACGCGGCTACGGTAGACCAGGGTGTTGAAGACACCATCCTGGCAAGCCATTATGAATCCCTCGGTCTCCGACTTCAGCTCACTTGACCTGAGGAAAGCAAAGGTCAAGTTTTTGGATAAGCCAAGGTCTTCAATGGTCTATTATTATTATTATGTTATTATTATTATTATTATTATTATTATTATTATCGCCTTTTTCTAAAAAAAACGCCTACATAGATAAACTTTAAACGCAAAACATTATCTAAATACAAAATTTGATCCAAATTATTAGAGCCGTTTCAGAGATCCAAAAATTCATATTATTATTATTATTATTATTATGAGTAAAATCACATATTTTCATGAAAAGCGCCTGCATAGATGAACTAGAGTAGCAATACCTTATCTAAATAGAAAATTTGACCCAAATCGTTGAAGCTGTTTTCGAGATCCAAAAATTATCGTTACTATTATTATCAGTAAAATCGTGTGTATTTAAAAAAGACGCCTATACAGGGT
This sequence comes from Chrysolina haemoptera, assembly GCA_958298965.1. Classification (NCBI taxonomy): domain Eukaryota; kingdom Metazoa; phylum Arthropoda; class Insecta; order Coleoptera; family Chrysomelidae; genus Chrysolina; species Chrysolina haemoptera. The sequence goes on from OY282591.1 coordinate 2,326,396, forward strand.
TTAACATAAGTACGTTAAAATATTCAGGTGACGTATTCCTGAGACAATTTGAAGAAAAAAGTCTAAATAAACTTCGTTTCGGACATACAGGGTGTTGAAATTGAATTTTTTTACTTAGGAGCTAAGTAACATGCATCAATATAAAAAATTGTAAATATCTCGAAACCGATCACCTCTAGCGTTGTTGAGGAAGTGAACCTCTTTTACTTAGAAGAGGTGTGGGAATGAGTTTTTTTCATGAAAAGTACCAAAAATTAACTGTCAAAAATGTTAGTGCAATTTGAAATGAATTATGACAGCGTACGTAGCGCCCTCTAGATGTTACTTGAAAATTGATAAGAAATTATGATTTTCCACTCCAAAAAATCCCGGGTACCAAATTTCGTGCAAATAACTTATTTCTTGCAAAAGTTATTTTCAAAAAACGAAAAAAAAAATTCAATTTCAACACCCTGTATGTCCGAAACGAAGCATTTCCGGACACAAGTTTATATAGACTTTTTTTCTTAAAATTGTCTCAGGAATAGGTCACTTGAATATTTTAACGTACTTATGTTACACCCGTATAGATAATCTTAAAAAGCAAAACCCTATCTACATACAAAATTTCTCCCAAATCGATTGAGCCGTTTCCGAGATATATCGTTTTGTGTATGAAAACTGTGCGATTTGTTTACCGTGCGTAAAGAGCTATTTACTGAGGCTGTGAGTCGTGTGTTTTTGCCTATTTTCTGCAGTGGCCGTAGGTAAACCTCTTTAATTGCAGTCGAATAAAGGAAGCAAAATTCGAAACATCCTTCGAAAGCAAATTGTAAAACAAAATCAGTAGGAACCTACAAATTATTGAGAAAGAAAAACCGCATTCCTTTAAGGCTTTACAGATCAACGATATGAAAGGTAACAATTAATCGTGCGTTGCTTCAAGGTTTGTATAATTAAAAATCGGTTAAAATAAAAATAAATATTTTCCGTTGCTCTTATGATAATGGATGCACTCACTTTAATGACCCCCTTTATTCTGTTACCCTTTTTTTAATGTTGTGGCAAGACCACCAAAAACGGTAATCAAACTGTACCGTAGGTTGAAACAAAATTGTTTGGCTTTCTGATCGTCAGCAATTCTTTGAAGACATTAATCAGACTTGTTTTTTTTCTCGATGTTGCACATCAAAGTTGTGTTTTATTTGAGCTTTGGACCCCAAATCACTTCCGAACCTTGTTAAACATTTAAAATCAGTTTCGAAAAGACTACTTAACATTCTCCATGAAAAATGTGATTTATTTGTAATATCTGACAGAAAAAACTACTTCCACGTTGGACATTGAACTACATCTGATAGATATTGTGAAAAGACTCTAACTGAAAAGAAAAGATCTCTAAGTGAAAATGCGCATTTTCATTCAGATAGTTGATTTTTTAATTTTCTCTAGTTTTCATTGAAAATTCATTAAATAAATTAGATATGGAGAATGTTTTTGAAAAATATCACTCACAGAAATCGTCCATTTCATTGAAACAAGGTTCGCTTCTCTCGCATTTAATCCCCAATACATTTTGGTCGACAAAAATCTATTTCACTTTGCCAAGCTCATCAGGGAGAAATAAAAGAAGTTTGTCAGAAAAAGTCAGCAGGAGTCTATGAAATTTCTGGGCACATAATGCTCAAAGTGGTCAACCTAATATCTGAACCATTAAGCCACTTAGTGAATTCCAGATGTTTGCTGGGAGTTTTTCCCGATGTTTTGAAGATATCAAAAATACTGCCCGTATATAAAGGTAAAGGCTCACGTGAATAGTACGTACTTTCCGGACTAGTCCGGGAAATGCCCTAATTTCAATATAAATATTTATATAAATAAGAATTAGAATGTAAGGCATTTGACCTTGTAGGCCAGGAGCTTTTCTTATATAAATAAACTCGAGCTCTATAGTGTCCTCGGACCTGCATTAAATTGGCTCAATACCTACCTTAGAACAATTTATTATTTGTACTTGAATACCTATCTACGTTTGTAGAACATTGTTTAAATTTTTACTACACCGAAAGAAATAGTCTTGTAAAATTCAGGTAAAAAACGTTGGTTATTTTATAACCAACGTAATTTACCTGAATTTCACCATCAGTTCTGTAAAATACGATTCCGGTACCAGTACTGTGATTTTATTCCAGTACGCATACCTTACTTCAACAATGTAATGTTCATGATAATATTATGTATTTTCGCAATGTAAATTTCGTTTTCTAATACTTTTACAATGTAATTTTCATGATAATATTATGTATTTTTGCAATGTGATTATCGTTCTGTGATACTTTTACAGTGTAATTTTCATGATTATATTATGTATTTTTGCAATGTAAATATCCTGTAATAATATTATGGTATACTTTTCTCGATGAATTTCTCTGTTATTTTACAGAGGATATTTCATGTTTTAAAAAAGGATGTAAGGAAATAAAACATTTATGTAAAAAATATATAATTATATTATAAAAAAAAGCAACAAAATTCGTAATAAAATTTAAAATTATAAACTCAAACAACATTCTTAAAGAAAAAATATTCATCGGTTATTTCGCTGGATGATATAAGGATTATCTATTAGATGTTGCAAAACATGATTTGTGAAAGTTTTTTTATCGTTATCAATCATATCTGAACACAAATCACATAGCAAATAAGTTATAGCAGCTGGTTTGGAAGCCAAACTTATTCGATGGTGCCTACATGTTGCTTGAATGTTTTGTAATTTGTGTGAACCACCTCACAGTTGGCGTACAAACAACGATATTTGGCACCCTGGTTTTGCCTATGCAGATACTGGTGAATGTTATATTTGTCTATAGTTGTACACTTGAAACAGCACGTCTCACAGATATACATGCCTGATACTTTACGATACTGTATAATAACCAAATTGTTCTCACTTACTTTCACTGTAACCAAATAAATCACCGATGCTTAACAATAACAATGAACACCCATCAATCACTGTTCGATGCAACAAGACGCAGCTTGCAGAATGGAATAAGTGCGGTTATATTTTCGAGCTGAACGATTGAGCGCGAGTTGTCGCGAAGGATTCCAGAACAGGTACCTGAATTTTACAGAACTTCTGCATATTCACATATTTTTGAAGGATAACTAGATATACACGAGGTACTTTTATAGAACTACACGGTATTAGTCATGCGCGCACTGATAATCACCTTGTAAAGTGAAAAAAACATAATGAATACCTGAAAAGTATATTTTCACCCAACAAATATACTTTTTAGTGGCAAATGTGCTGAATTTGGTGAAAAAGTAAGACGGATACTGCGATATTTTACAGAAAATATATTGTTTTTTTCCACCCATTTTTATCAGTGTAGTTTTACCTCAGAAGAGAGGTTTAAATATAACAGAGTGCTGATATGCTGAGTGTACTAAATTTATAATTCGATATTATTCATGACAATGCAAGTCTGGAATGATATAATTTCCAACGATAACGTTGATTTGCCCTTGGATATAACGCTTGCCGACATCTGTTTCAAGAGAATTACGCAGGAATTTCTCGAGATCGAGTTTAGGCCCGAATAGCTATTATTGAAAATCGCGTGTCGCCGAAGAATTAGAATTGAGACATCCACCGCCCAATGAAATCTCGTATCTCGATGAGCACAGGTCATTATGTTCTCGATGCCTAACGAAAAACGTGTATCTATATGTCAATACGGACGCATTGTTATTCCTCGTTCGATTTATGTATCACTGTAAATCTGTAAAGAGGTGTGGCAAGCCGTTCTTGTTAGAGAGTTGAGCGAACTTGGTACATAACTTGAACGTCGACTTGTTTCGAACGTCTTTCGTGTTGGAAAAATCGTAGGCGACTCGAATAGACACGATTCGAAACATTGTTAATTCGCAATAACTTTATTATATGTGCAGCTGCCATTTTTTTTTTCATATCTCCGGCGATGATACCACCTTGTCTGTATCTACATTATACAATTAGTCCAACCAATATAACAAAAATAAAGCCTGTTTTGCAAATTAATTCTAATAGTAAGCGACTTGCGCCATGACTTCGGGGATACTTTATAAATAACTAAAATCCAAATTGCAACTCAAAATTTTTTTTGTGCAATTGTTTAAACAATGATTATTAAAAAAAGGGTCCTTTTTTTGGTTTTTTGTAAATATCTCAAAAGGTACTGGACGAATGGCTTTACTCATAGAAGACCGTTTGTAGAGAATGAAAAAACCTACAAAATGGTTTTTGAAAAATCTCGATACGACCATTTTTCGCCGAGAAAAGCCGGAAAAACTCTTGAAAAAAGGCCTTTTTTTCAAAAACTCGTATCTCCCTCAATTTTCAATATTAAGAAATAATTTTTCGGGAAATGGTAGCTAATATCATGTACGTTGAGCTCCCGAAAGGTGGAAATTGTCGCTTCAATAGTTTTTTTACAATCGGGTTTTAAAAAAATTACAGCCATATTTTGCATGATGCGTCATATTACGGGAAATGGTCCGATTTGAATTTTTAAAGCGGCATTTTGAAGTTGAGGTTAAAAACTACAATTTGTCTATCTCACATTTTCCCATAAGTTTGGAGAACATTGTTAAAAATGCTTCTGAACACAGCGCTTCGAGTGAAAATTCGTCGCCGAGTCGTGCTAAGGTAGTAGTGGAGGGGGCGCCGAGAAGCGCCGTCTTCGCTGTAGAGAAAAAAGCGCCTTGTTCGCGCAACCGGTCTCTCACTCGAAGCGCTGTGTTCAGAAGCATTTTTAACAATGTTTTCCAAACTTATGGGAAAATGTAAGATAGACAAATTGTAGTTTTTAACCTCAACTTTAAAATGCCACTTTAAAAATTCAAATTGGACCATTTCCCGTAATATGACGCATCATGCAAAATATGGCTGTAATTTTTTTAAAACCCGATTGTAGGATATCTATTGAAGCGACAATTTCCACCTTTCAGGAACTCAACGTACATGATATTAGCTACCATTTCCCGAAAAATTATTTCTTAATATTGAAAATTGAGGGAGATACGAATTTTTGAAAAAAGGCCTTTTTTCAAGAGTTTTTCCGGCTTTTCTCGGCGAAAAATGGTCGTATCGAGATTTTCCAAAAACCATTTTGCAGGTTTTTTCATTCTCTACAAACGGTCTATTATGAGTAAAGCCATTCTTCCAGTATCTTTTGAGATATTTACAAAAAACCAAAAAAAGGACCCTTTTTTTAATAATCATTGTTTAAACAATTGCACAAAAAAAATTTTGAGCTGCAATTTGGATTTTAGTTATTTATAAAGTATCCCCGAAGTCATGGCGCAAGTCGCTTACTATTAGAATTAATTTCCACAAAAAATTTATATTGGTTGGTCTAAATACAGCACTGTCAGTGACGTATTTTGACAGTTGTCAAACATTCGATGGGGGGACAAACAAAGCCATTTTCCATAAGACTACGCAAATTCTTTTTGTGGATTTTCTGCGAAAAATATTCTAAAAACACGTTCTTGGCATTTGTTATTTATTTATTTATTAACGGACAAGCCAATTCTACAATTTTACACAAATAATAATAATAAAGATACAGAGTATGTACATATGTCTACAAAAGATCCAAACATAAAATAAAAAATTTTAAATGTGTGATTTACAGGTTTTTAATCGCTGTTCTAAAAGAACATAATGATGAATTGAACAGTTCAATGTCGTAGTTGTGAGTATTTGCAGTTTTCATAATCCTATTGAGGGGCTCATTTTGGCCATAATTTGTTCTAGAAAATGGCATCTTAAAAATATCACTACTTCTGTTTCTTCTAGAGTTTGCAGAAAGAGTAATTAGTTCCATAATTCTTCTATGTGTCAACGCATTCATATTTAAAATATCTAATATTTGTGAGTAGCTATATTCATCCCTGTTGATTCTCATACGATATGCACAACTTCTTAAAAACTTATTTTGACAGCCTTCTAAAAGATCAGAATCAACTTTATAAAATGTTAACCAAATTATAGAATTATATTCCAGTATAGACCTCACCTGTGCACAATATATTAATAGCGTTAATAGATAGTTCCTTATCAGATCGAAGGGAGAAGCCTAATATTTTACGAGCACGAGATGATGTTTTTGATATGTGATGCTTGAAGATCATTATCGAGTCGAATATTATTCCTAAATCTTTGATTTTGTCGGTCACTGATAAGTTTGTGTTATTAACTAGTAAGTAATCAATAAGTATGACTACGTGAAAAAGTATTTTTTTTACATTTTTCCAAGTTTAATTTTAATAGGTTAATATTACACCACCTGGAAAAATTATTTAAATCAAACTGCAAACTCTCAGCATCAGAAATAGATTCAACCGTTCTAAACATCTTCAAGTCGTCAGCAAACATTAGGAAGGAACTATTGACGATAACATCAGAGAGGTCATTGACAAAAAGATTGAATAACAATTGTCCCATATGGGATCCCTGTGGTACACCTGATGGTACTTCAATTGGTTTTGAAACTGAGCTCCCATATTTCACATATTGGACTCTATTTGTGAGGTAGCTTTTGATCCAGTCTAATAATTTTGCGTCTACATCCAAAGCTTCGAGTTTTGCAAGTAATAAACTATGGTTGACTCTATCGAAGGATTCAGAAAAGTCTGTGTAGATAGAGTCAACTTGTAGTTTATTCTCAAAAGAAATTTATAATGTAGTTCTGATAAAGCAATAAGTTTGTTGATGTAGATCTTCCTCGACAGAAACCATGTTGTTGGTTGGATATAATATTTTTGAAATCCCATGATATAGTAAGCAACTCTGACTGAGTACAAATCCCTCTATAATTATTAACATTCTCACGTGAGCCGCTTTTGTGAATAGGTTTAATGAAACTGTGTTTCCATCTGTTGGGTAATGTTCCTTTCACAAGAGATTTTGGTAAGTATTAATTCATTGTGTAGTCTGAATTGAATGCATAAGTCTGTAGAGGTGTTATAAACATGGCTTTTCCAATTCAAAAATACGTTGTTATGATGATAGGTTTCATACAAACATATTTGAGGACATAAATCATGAAGACTTGTGCTGCTATGGGTTGTTATAACCGATTCGATCCAGACCAGCACGTGAAATTTCCAAATTTCATTCTATACAAACAAGGCAGAGACAGGTAGAAACTGCTGGAGTACAGAGACATACTAGTCAGATCGTTCCAAACATCCGGACCATGTACCTACCCAAAATACGTAGAACAAAAAAAACTCTGGGAATTTACAGTTAACATTGAAGTCAACATTGGATGATGTTATGAAAGACGGACAGTTTTCTATTACTAGTAGATATTTATTGTCAAAGCGAAGTTATTAGTTAAATTATACGATTTCTCATCTGAAACAAGAGTATTTCAAAATATTATCAAATTATAGGATCACTAAATTTAGGAAATTTCAAAAAAATCACAATAACTCACTAACCACCGCAAAAAAACCAATTTTCTTTTCAAACTCAAATTCTTTGTTTGCCCTCACATCAGCTGATCACCGCCATGTTGTGACGTCAGTTGACAGTGCCCTGCCTAGACAATATCTGTAGCAGATAGATTTCTTTTTCTGAAAAACATCGTTATCGTAAATTGTAATCTTCACACAGACTAATAAAATATTATAACAATAATGATAATATTTGTTCCTATTCTAATTGTTGGCACCTATTCGATTACTTCCGTGTACTTTTAAATATGGATTCCCTCATCTCTCTATGAACAAGTTGATAATTGCAACTCTTTATTCCTTTTATATATTTTTAATTTTGATTTTGTATTTTTTTATTATTGAGGAGTTGTATCATTACAGAAAAATTGTGCTTCATATTTCATAACCAATATTTCGTAACAAATCAATGGAGTATTATATGGCCCAGTCTACTACTGAGTGGTTCGGAACCCGCTCAAACGTAAGCCCTTGCCCTTGCTCGCACAAGACCTTAAATGAGCTTCTTAGACGTGTTTTTTTCGGAAACCTAGGGGATTCGTGAAATAAATTTCACACTACAATTAAGTAGATGACTCACTTTTTTTTAATTCATATATACACACTTCCTGGGCAAATCCCCACGACGAATGTTTGAGTCATACAACAAAAATAACAAGTTCTATTGAGTATTTTAACTACAAGAATTTTCAGACGTTTTTTAATAATTTACCGTTCAACCATTCTGATTTTCCGTTATCAGTACATTCACTCGTTTCCATTATTTTATATAGTTAGTTATTCATTTATTTTTTGGATTTAGAGTTTGTGGTTGGTAGGTGAAATTGTATGTCACATTAAATTAAACACAAACCATATAAATAAATTATTATAAATAAGAAAATAAAAATAATTCAGTTACATTTGTACCAGTTTGAAGTGCTAATTTTTATATTTATAAATTACTAGCGACCTATCCCGTCTTCGCACGGGTAGCAGAGCATATAATTTTTTTTTTACGCGGCGCTTGCCAGTAAAGCTTCCAGTGTACATGATTATTTATTTTTTGAGTGAATAACTTTCAGTCACAACAACTTCTGGTATGAGGAAGTTGTAAATACAATAATGAAAAGGATAAACAATAATTACAATTGAATTACTTTTATCAATTTTATCACATCGATATTGAAAAATATGTATACAGAAAACTATTATTGAACACGATCGTTCTTATATTATAATTCATGTTCAGAATTGAATAAAAACAAAAATTTTGCTTTATTCGTTTTATGATAACGAGTGGAACTAAATTTTGTTACTGATGCCAATAAGTTTTTTTTTAATTAGTTTGTCGAATAATCTATACATCCATAAGTAGTATTTCAAAAATTCATCATATGGAATTAAAATAACTCTGACATAACATTCAAACACAATTACAAGTTTCTGACGGATACCATGAAGCTGATCTGTAAAAGAAGAAATGTTGAGTAAACAAAATAGTTTTTTCAAATACAGTGTGACCCACCTAAGACCGGAGCACCCTCATAAAATCTACATTTTCCAACCGATTGGAATAATTTTTTTTTTCATCAGGTAGAAATTCAAAAAGTCTACTAGAATAAATCTCCATTTCCAGGGCCTGTTAATCTGATTTTTCAAGGTCAAAAATATAAAAAAATTACTAGCCATTTCTTTAGAAAAATTGTAACTACAACACTGGATTTGCGACATCTTCAAATGGTTCATATGAAAATTACGTTGAAATGCGTCAATTAATAAAAAAGTCATAAAGGAATGAAATTTGAAAAATATGCCGTTTAATCAACCCACCAATTCAATTTCAGAACTTTGACTACACAACTGGATTCAGGGAGTCTCGAAATATCACTGACCGTAATTTCATAGGAATCTGTATAAATAAAAAAAAATTATATAAAATTCCTTTAAAATATTTTTGAAATTTTATTATCTTATTATTTTCTTATTTGTGAATAGATTTCGATGAAAGTTTGTCCAATGATATATCAAGACCTTCTGAATACAGCTTAAGTGGGTCACACTGTAGGTTAGAATGCATGCAGGTTTTTCTTTACATGTTTGCGAAGAACCTGGAGATTTCAGATCAACGCTTTTCTACTCTGCTTTCTTCAGAAAATATTCGTTTTTTGAGCAATAACTGAAGAAATGTCGGCCACTGTACGTTATTACGGATCAGTAGTATCGAATGAATTCAACCAAAACAAATCTGTTACCGGTGTAATAAAAAAAAATAATGCATCTTTAGATCAATTCTCATATTTTTTGATGCGTTATTAACAGCAAATTACAAGATGTTTTCTTTTTTCATCACTTCGACTTTTTTGTTGAAATTTCGACTTTTTTGTTGAAATTTCGACTTTTTTGTTGAAACTTCGACTTTTTTGTTGAAACTTCGACTTTTATGATGAAATTTCGACTTACATGTCAAAATTTTGACTTTTTTTCTCGAAATTTCAAGATTAATGTCGACATTTCGAATTTTTTGTTGAAATTTAATCATTTCGACTTCAAAGCCCAAATTTCGATAAAAAAGTCGAAATTTCGACTTTTTTGTTGTAATTTCGACTTTTTTGTTGAAATTTTGACTTTTTTGTTGAAATTTCGACTTTTATGATGAAATTTCGACTTTTATGATGAAATTTCGACTTTTATGATGAAATTTGGACTTTTATGATAAAATTTCGACTTTTATGATGAAATTTCGACTTTTATGATGAAATTTATGATGAAATTTCGACTTTTTCTCGAAATTTTAAGATTAATGTCGACATTTCGAATTTTATGTCGAAATTTAATCATTTCGACTTCAAAGCCCAAATTTCGATAAAAAAAGTCGAAATTTCGACTTTTTTGTTGTAATTTCGACTTTTTTGTTGAAACTTCGATTTTTATGATGAAATTTCGACTTACATGTCAAAATTTTGACTTTTTTCTCGAAATTTCAAGATTAATGTCGAAAATTCGAATTTTTTGTTGTAATTTCGACTTTTTTGTTGAAATTTCGACTTTTATGATGAAATTTCGACTTTTTTCTCGAAATTTCAAGATTGATCGACATTTCGAATTTTATGTCAAAACTTAATCATTTCGACTTCAAGGCCGAAATGTCTACTTTTTTGTTGAAATTTCGATTTAAATGTCAAAATCTTGACTTTTTTCTCGAAATTTAATCATTTCGAAGTCGAAATTTCGATAAAAAAGTCGAAATTTCGGTAAAAAAGTCGAAATTTCAACATAAAAGTCGAAGTCGAAATTTCGACATTAAACTCGAAATTTCAAGAAAAAAGTTGAAATTTCGAGATAAAAGTTGAAATTTCGAAATTAATGTCGAAATTTCAACATTAAAGTCGAAGTGATGAAAAAAAACCTCTTGTGGTCCTCCTGCGCTTTCGTTGCAAATACTCAAGACCTGTAGGTATAAGAAAACCTATATTTCGTTATAAGCACTCTTATTAAATTATATGGGAATTATCTCAGAATTCTCAGATATTATATTTCTGTTGAATTCATTCCTCTTTTCCCAGAGTCGAACTTGTTTGCCTGATTCAATAATAACATCTTTGGTATAATAATTTCCCAATGTTTCCTTTTTTTTTCAGGTCTGCTGTGCCACTTGGACGACGCCTGCACGAGCAACCCGTGTCACGCGGACGCCATTTGCGACACAAGTCCCATAAACGGGTCGTACACATGCAGTTGCGCCTCCGGGTATAAGGGCACCGACTGTTCGGAAGACATAGACGAATGCGAACAAGGTACGTTACAAATTATCACATGTAAATAATGCCGATACGTGATAAACTTTACAACTACTGTGCGTCCACTGATAAAAAGGATATTTTGCATCAATGCATAATTGCATTGATTCAAGTCGATTGTATTCTTGAATAGGTCCAACCAAATATTGGTTTGATTTTTTGACGGAATCCTCTTGACCACTTGAAAGGAAACTGTTTTGAGATATATGAACACTTTCTTCACTGAATAATGGGAGTTGTTTGGTGCAAGAATATTTCAACTTTGATAATGAACACTATTGTGAATACTTTCTTTGTTCGATGGTGTGAGTTGGTTGAGGCAAGAATATTTCAACTTCGATAACGAACAATATTCTTCTTCATAATGCAATACATTTTTGATTCAAGATTATCTGCATTTGGAGGCTCAGTACAAATGTGCAATTGGTTATAAAACTAGGCCATGGAAGCCATGTTCATATGGTACAGTTCAACAAACAGAGAAAAACTGCGAACAATTGATGTATAATGGTTATATATGAGAATAGTTTTGTAATATTTTAATTTCAGAAACTATATAATCAACGTAGGTATGTCTTCGGTGACGCATAGAAATGCGGTCGAATATAGAAACAACAGCGTCATTCGCCATTATCGAATACCTGTTGAAAACAATATCTTCAACCTACCTCCACAACTGGTCCATAAATGACCTAAATTCAAATCGTGCAGAAATAATTACACCTCCATATTGCACTTCTGTAGCAGCACATTTGCACATAACCACTGTGTCAAATACAAAACTAACAACTTAAATTATGATTCAAACACAACCCCCAAACCAAACGCGGGCAAAAGCAAACAGGATAGAGGTCCCAGTCGGCAGTCGCAGTGCGCGCTTTCGCGTGGGTTCGCGTCGTTCCGGTAGCGGGGTTTCGCCAAGAAATCATGTTCTTGAGTCAAAAGGAGCATTTTTCACAAGTAGGAGTTCTCTAGGGTAAAGAAATGGAATGTATTGATGCAAACAAATTCATTTCAAGATAATTTATGTAAAGAAGCAAACAGTTCAATAAGTTTGAAATAAGAGTATTTTCATCAATTAGAAATAATTATTCTTTTCAGAAGATTATTCTGTTCAAGAGTATATATATATTTGATTGAAGACGTCCTTTTTATCAGTGTCGCTCGCGAAGATATCGGCGGCGTAGTGTCCGCCGGTTCTGTGCGGACCAGTGTTTCCGATAGAAAATTGTCAAATTACACGCCAGTTGTAACCAGATTATACGGTTTTATACAACCCAAGCCATTCTCGATTTGGTCGAGAAAATTTCAGTGTATTTGACAGCGTTTGAGCTGATGACGTCAGAACAAGCCTAATGTAGTAATGTATTCGGTTATTTTCTCTCTCAGTTCCTTAGCCTTGAGTTCCAATCTTTTCGGTTATTTTAAATAAACCATTACTGAATGACGTATGACAGTCAAATATCACAGAAGTACCGCATGAAATAAACGCTCGGTGATTCCACAAAACAGGCAGAAAAATAAAAATAGAACTGATTCTACAATGACGTATGACAGGCATATATTCTGTGACTGTGACAAGTACTTCCGCCTCCGAACACTAATGTCTAATGTCTTATACACCACTGCCATCTAGATCTAGGGTTTCAAATCGATCATCAACCATCTAAAATTCAACATCACGAAATTATACAGAATTATACGACAATTTTCAGTGTACGAAAATCGTATAAATTATACACTGATTGGTAACACTGGTGCGGACACGCAGCAGTCGTTTTCCGAATATAAATCGCTCTGAAAATTCGAACGAATTGTCGGCGTAACGGATGAGCTTTGAAAAATGGTCGGAAATATTCTATATGGATTTCGTATTGATACGCAGAAGGACCACGGTTGAAGTTCATTATAATTTTTTTTTTCTGAAAAAGTTGACTTCGATCTCGGAATCTCGATTTAATCTTCTGTAACGAAAGATTCAGTATGAATGAAATAGGAGAGACGATACTTTTATTATAGTATTTTTAATCCCAATTTTGTCCAATCAATGACCATTTTCCCTTGTATTTATCCCATACAGCACTGATTTTCATAAAAATTTGAATTTAGGCTCTACTTATTTATTTCAAAGCCTACCATGTGCCGGGGTTTGCTTTTTCCTTGGGGTTGGATACCACCCTCTCTTCGGGGTGGATACCACCCTCTCTTGGGGGTGAAAAATTTTTCATTGATAATAAGTGCGGAAATCGATGAATTGACTAATTCTAAGCAACTTTTGTTCTATGAAGTTTTTTCTGAAAGTCAATACTTTTCGACTTATTCCCGAATGAAATTGTCGGTTGTCAGGCAAAAAAAACACGTTTTCAGATTCTTTTTCGCGAATAACTGGAAAAATATGCATTCAATCGAAAAACCTGTAGAGAGCAAAATTATAGCTTATGAAAAAACAAAGGAAATTGTGTATCAATGATGTATGCATACCCAATACAAACAGAATTATTGCTTGTTGAAAGTTGATTGGTATTTTCAAACTCCAAAATGGAAGGTTTCTACGTACAATAACCCAAAACCAATACAATTTTCGGGGAAAACTCCTATAACCTTTTTGAAGTCCTTCAAAAAACCGTTATTTTTATTTTTTATAAAAGTACAGAGGTATGAAGAGAATAATGTCGATTCCTTCGTTGTAAAAAAAATGTGAAGATCTCACCCTCTCTTCCATACCATTTGAAAAAAAGCTTGCCACTTCACAATCCACTTTTTATGTTCTTTTAATAACTTCTGAGTGTTTGACCAGTTTAAAGTACTCATTTTTTTTTAAAAATGAGCTTGAAGAGAGAAAATCAATTTCGTAATTTGGCAAAAATCACCTTTTCTTCAAAATAACTCAAAAAATATCAATGATACGCAAAATTTTGTCGAGTACATAATTGTAAATTTTTCTTTCCTTTATTTTTTTTTTAGGATAAAAAATGAGTAAGATAAGGCCATTTAAAGCCTGCGTGTGTTCGCGCAAAGTACTTTTTTGAGCCCTTTTAGCATGACCTTTTTAAAATAAGATCTGAAAAAAAAAATTATTTAGATGAGGTTATGGCTCTTAAAAAAACCTAGAAAATGCTTTTTTGGACTTGATTGCTTAAAAACTAAGGGAGTTATGGGGAAAAAACCAAAAGCCCATTTTTGTAGAGGAAGACGAGAGTGAGGAGGAATATTAATCATTTTTACATTTATTTTTTTTAATTATACAATTGTTTATATTTACTTTTTATAATAATGAAAGTTGTTGAAAAAAATTTTTAATACATTTAAAGATGATTTCAATCGATCACACATCCAAATCTAGAATTTATTTTTTTTAATAGTGTTAGTTTTCACCTTTAAAAAATCAAAAGCAATCCCGAGTATACCGAGGTAACTTTAAAGTAGAGAGTAAGTAGAGCCTAAATCTAAATTTTCATACAATTGGGTTTCCCGGTTACTTAATAACAATTTCGATATAATTTTTCAATGATAGCTATCATAAGGGCGGTTTTTAGGGGTCGAAACTATTTAATAGATCAGAAATTGTCTATCGAGGTTGATTTAACGTATTTACAGATGATTGCACGCTCGAAACTACAGATTTGTTTTCGAATGGGGATAGTTTTCACCCCTAATAAATAAAAATCAACCCCCGGCACAAGCTCAACTTTAAAGTAGATGGTAAATAGAACCTAAATCCAAATTTTTATGCAAATCGATACTGTTCAACCAGTTACTTAACTGCTTAATAACATGTTAATTATTATTTTTTGATGATATTTGTCATAAGGGGTGGTTGTTAAGGGCTGAAACTGATTAATGATTCATAAATTATTTTAAAAATTATCAATTGACTTTCTTTAACTGATATAAATATGATTTTAGTTGATTACATGCTCCAATCTAAATTTTTAATATTTTTTTTTTCGAATAGGGGTGGTTTTTACCCCTAAAAAAATTGAGCAACTCTCGGCACAGGGTAGATTTTGAAAAAGAGGGTAAGCAAAACCTAAATCCAAATTTTCATACAAATTGTTTCCTGTATGGGATACATACTTCAGGGTAGAAATCATGATCGGTTGAGAAAAGAATCCTTATAATAAGAATAATTTTTCCGGGCGTCCAGGGCCGGCTTCTCTCCAGCAATAAATTTTAACTCCCTTATTATTGTTACCCTGAAATATGAAACTGGCATAGTTCCTAATAGGGAAGTTAAGATTTCTTGCTGGAAAGAAGCCGTCCCTGGACGCCCGGAAAAATTATTCTGAACATGTGAATTATATTTTCAAACGATTCCCTTCGTTATGCTGGAATATGAAACTGGCAGAGTTCCTAATAAGGAAGTTGAGATTTATTGCTGGAGTGAAGCCGGCCCTGGACGCCTGGAAAAATTATTCCGAATATGTGGTTTCTTTTATCAACTGATTGTGATTGTTACACTGAAATATGAATTTGGCAGAATTCATAATGAGGAAGTTATGAATTATTGTCTGGGCCATAACGGTCCTAGAAACGTGAAAAATCATTACCAGTGCTAGAATCCCAAAAAAATACTTATTTTTCTCAATTCTGTGATCTACTTCGTTCCTAAAAAATTTATTGCTGAACTTTATTGCCAAACTCGGCTACGCTTGAAACATATTTTATTCTTGAGTTCTTTTATTTTCTCAAGCAAGCTCATTTGGTTCGATACCCAATTATTTTCATAAAATATTCTTTTGGAAAAGAAATTGATTCTTTTATAAAAAAAAACTGTTAATGATCAAACACGCCATTTGTGAAATGGCTACTCGTCCTATTTCGTTTTTTCTCTTGATAAATTGAACACCATCATTAAACGAGATTAAGTCTTTCTCAACATTTGCATCGCTTCTAGCCAATTATTTCAGAATTTTAATAAATGGACCTAAGCCGCTATAACTCTCTTATTTTGCATATAAATGTAGAGTAATGTTCCTACTTGTAATTTCTTGGGCAATACAAAGTCGTAAATGATACTGTCTGAAGTCAATAAACGCTTGCGAATCGTTCTTCATCGTGGAGCAAGTTTTTCGTTGTCAGCATCAGATGGTGTTGGTGTTACTAGTGTTTTTTTAATGAGTAGGGCTTGAAATGCCTTACTTATTATTTCGATATCCTTCACCGAATTGTTGTGAAAAATTTCGTCCAGTTGTTGCAAAACACTCTCTAATCTCAGGGTTTTTCGTTCGGGTTCTCAGAGTGAAAAAGATGTGGCACACAAAGTGGCGAAAAAACGTTTATTAATAACGGGTCCAACAATGCAGTCCGGAAAAAAAAAAGGCCGTGAGACAAATCTAAAAATATAAACTATGATAAAACCTAACTCGTTTACAAAATGCCGGACAGAAAATACATAACAACACTTTGATAATAATTACATGTATAGTAAAAGAAGCCACCTACCTAAAAATGCAGGCACCGATTCAGAACACGAAATGAAGTGTTTGAAATCATCTAACCACAAGCAATTCGTTGATTTGCTCACTTGTGAAGTAGTGAAGTTTCGCAGTACGTCAAAATATGGTTTAACAGCTCTTCTAAAAATCGTTTTCTCAAAAGGAAAGAAATGCCAACAAAAACTCATGAAAAACTGAGTTCGAGGTCCGGGCGACACAATTTCACGACGTTGCCGATGTGATAAATTAATCGGTCAGACACGGAAACTATAGGACGTTTCGTCGCATCTGATCCCCCCTCAGGAGTGACCGAGCAAATAAAGTAATTAAATTTTTTTTTTTTTTGTGAGCGGCAATCAAGTCGACTGCACGTACAATTTCAAATGGGAAGCGTGAAATACGCCGCGTTCACCATCAGACTCGATTTGTTGTAAGACATAAGTATTTTCCCTAATCTGTTTTTTAATACGATACGGACCCTCAAACAGAAGTAGCAACTTCTTAGTTTCGGCACGGAGGGTAGAAGAAAGATTATTTGCTTTAAGGAGAACCAGATCGCCCGGGACGAAATTCTTGTAGGGCCGACCTGGGTGCTGTAAGGCACGACGCGCGGCCTTAGCCTTGAAAGTCTCCGCCGCCAAGAACAGTTTCCCATCATGAGTCATCGGCGGAGGTAGTGGTGGAAACATAGTGGTCAACAATAACCTTCTTTTCTCGTTTCCGAATTCGAGCTCATCGGGGGTAAATCCGGTAGTTTCGTGGACTACTGAGTTTATGATCTGCTGGAATAAGGGGAGGTCCACAGCCCACTTACTGTGTTTATCATGACAATACGTCCTTAAAATCCTAGCTATCTCCCGCATGCACCTCTCCGCGGGATTTGCGCAAGCGTGCCGTACCGACACATAAACTAACCTAATACTCAACTCCTCGAGAGAACCCTGCCATAGCCTAGACTTGAACTGGGTAGCATTATCAGAAAGCATACGTAAAGGCTTACCGTGTCTGGGAAAATAGTCGTTTACTAGCTTATTCAACATGGAACGACTTGTAGCTTTTTTCAGAGGGTATAACGTGACATACTTAGAGAATACATTAAATACAACAAAAATATAGGAAACGCCCCCTCGACTACGCACAAGCGGACCCAATACATCGATAGCAATGAGGTCATCTCTAGATGAGGGCACGATTTGACATTGTGGGGGATTCGGAAGGACCGATACCTTGGCCTTTTGACACACGTCACACCCTTTAACATACCTTTTAATCGTCCGTTGTAAATTGGGAATGAAGATCTCCTCCCTTAGGGACATCCAGGTGCGGTAGACCCCTGGATGCCCAAAAGCGCTGTGATAGCCCAAAATAAAATCCTTGACCAGATTCCCAGGCAAATATAGACGGGGCTGGTCCGCCTCGCTACCTTGTTTAAACAACACTCCTTTATACAAAATATAATTTGTAGAATATTTTTCATTTGTTTCGAGATTTTCTCGGATTTCAAGGATATTCTTATCTTTCATTTGCTCTGATGCTATATTTTCCATTGGTTTCAAAAGCTGGGGCGGAAGTTTCAACAACAGCAATTGAAAACATTTGTCAGGAGGCGTGGGCAATCTAGAACAGGCGAATCGCGACAAGGCGTCAGCTATAACGTTCGAGGGACCCGAAATATGTTTAATTTGGAAACGATATTCCTGGAGGATCAAAGCGTACCTCGTTATACGGGGAGATAATAGCCGACATGAGTTCAAGTAAGTGAGAGTCTTACTATCGGAATATAAAACAAACTCGTTAGCTAATAGATATATCCTCCATCTCTGGATACACCATACGGCAGCTAAGACTTCCTTTTCGTTGGAATGGTAGCGTTTCTCTCGGTCGAGAAGTAGTCGACTGGCCCAAGCAACGGGACGCCGCTGACCTCCCACTACCTGGAATAAATGACCAGCAATACCAAAATCACTCGCATCCGTTTCCAAGTGCCACGGAAGAGCGGGGTCGGGGTGGTACAACAAAGTGGCTTCCTGCAATTCCTTTTTCAGGTTCCCAAACGCCCTCTCCTGATCAGGCCCCCACGTCCAAGGGACTGATTTTCGTAGAAGCCGCGTCAGAGGCTCCGCACATTCCGCAAACCTAGGAGTAAAGTTACGATCGTAGTTACCCAGACCTAAAAATTTTTTTATTTCCTTCGGGTTCCGGGGCACCTCGTAGTCACAAATCGCCTGGATTCTATCAGGGTCAGGGCGGATACCTACTGGTGATACTCGGTAGCCCAAAAAAGACATTTCTGTCTGGAAAAACCGACACTTGTTAGCCCTAATAGTCAAACCAGCCTGCTGCAACCTAGAGAAAACCTGCTCTAAATGTTGTAAATGTTCTTGAAAGGAAGATGACATCACCAGCAAATCGTCGATATAGGCTATCAAAAATTCTGAAAATTCTTCTCCAAAAATAGTACGAACAGCGCGAGAAAAAGAACTAACTGCGGTGCATATGCCGAAAGGGAGGACGCACCACTGATATGTCTTAGAACCTACCATGAATCCGGTGTATTTCCTATCCTTTTTTTGTATCGGTATCTGCCAGTAACTTTGAGTTAAGTCTATTTTTGAAAGATAAGTCTTTCCATGAAGTGACCTAACAATGTCTTCAATGCGCAAGGGTAATTCCCAATCGGGTTCCATGACAGAATTTAAGTGTCTGGCGTCTAAACAGATGCGGATGTCCTTATTTTTTTTCACCGTAGTCATGAGGGGGGAAATATAGGGGGTTGACGCCCGTTCAATTACGCCCCATTTTACCATTTGCATAATAGACTGATTAACCGCATCCCGGTGCGCCACTGGGATGGGATAAGGTTTTATGAAAAATTCGTTATTATTTTTTAAGTTAATTTTGTGCTCATACCAAGTAGTGCGACCAGGGACGTTCGAAAATATAGTACCATACTTTTCTATTAAATTTTTTAAATGATTTTTCTCCGCCTCAGAGAGTAACAAACAATGTGATAAAATCTCAGAAGAATTGACAACACCTGATTCCACGCTTACCGTACATTTATCAATTTTTTCGTTATTGTAAGTCTTATTGTTTACTGCTGAGATACCCACAGCTTCTGGGTTTCCCAAGTCATGACATGAGTCTACTTCCGGAATAGAAAACCACTTATTTTCATTCACTAACAAAATTGTTTTCTCTTCCAAGTTGATAACTGCCTTATTTGACCTTAGAAAATCGACTCCTAGAATAATAGGGAAGGTCAAATCTGGAATCATCAGGAATTCTTGGACAAATTCTCCATTACCTATTTTAAAACTAAATAATAATTGGGCTTTTACCTTTTTAAATTTACATTTAAAAGCACCGATTACTCGTATGCCTGTGCATGGGAAGAAAGGTATATCTTGTTTGGTATCAGAAAACTGCGTCCAGACATCTTCTGAAACTGCGCTAATTGTAGAACCACTATCAATCAGTGCGGGGTAATTGTAACCATATAAGTTTATGTTAATAATGGGGGAACGTATTTCTGCAATTTCATGAACGAAATCACATTCCTCCATCAGTTGTTCCAAGGGGTTATTCTGGATTTTGGATACGGCCCTATCTAAAACTGCTCCAATGTTCGAGCCTAAACATGGAGGGTTTCCTCGTTTTCCGACTCCTCAACTCCATTGGTATGCAGCGCTGATATATTTTTTGTGATTGGAACTTTTTTGTGGGGATCATTTTTATTTTGAAAATTATGTCTATTTTTTTGAAAAAAATTACCATTTGTTTTGTTTTGGTCATACCTGTGATATGTATCACCGGTTTGATTGGAAGTTATTTGACTATGTTTGTGGAAATAGCTATCAGCCTGCCGCAATCGTTCAACCGCGGAGGCTAAATCAGTAGCGCCGACTAAAACACACGAAATGTGTGGGGGAAAATGTCGCGCGATTATCGCGATAAGGTGCTCTATAGAGAAAGGCGGTTGTAGATATTTTGCCATTACGACATACTTATTAAAATACTCCACAAAACTACCACTATTCTCAGAATACCTGGCTGATTCTAACTCAAGTTTGACTCTTAGTTGTTTATCTGGGCCCCAAAAATTATCAATAAAAGCCCTACGAAATTCTTCATAATTCCGCGATGAATTTATAAAAGCATCAAACCATATTTTAGCAGATTTTTTTTTGAATAAGCAGCTAGTAATCAGAGCAAATTGGTTCATATTTATCCCATTTAAATCAATAAAAGTTTCGATAAAGTTCAAAAACTCCAACGGGTGCAACTCATTTTCATTATCGAAGGTAGGTAGCGACTGAACAGACTTTAAGATTTTGGAATTTCCTACCATTAAGTTATCCCTATTTGGGACAACCTGTATACTATTTGTGTTCTGAAAACCAATATTAGGTACCTGGTGACTAGACAAATTATTTCTATTACTGAGTGAACTCCAAGATGGCATTTTGGCAGTACTTTGGGTTTGTGCAAAGGTTTGTTGATTGTTGCTATTGTTAGTAGCAGAAAAATTTTCTGCGGGTAATGAAATTCGATTATAGTAGGGATTATTTCTCGTAGGTAACCTATTAATGGCTTTCGAAACTTCATCACTTATCAATTTTGATAATTCGGATTGAGAAAGAGTTATCATTTTGTGAGGATCATATCGTTGTTCATTATTTCTTGATTTTTCAGCCGGAAGAGTCTGTGTTGAAAATATTGTTGGCAAAGCGGCTGCTTCGTCCTGTAGATTCGGCAACAGTGAAGCATTTTGCGATTCAAAAGTAGGTAAAGGAAGTTCGTTACCTTGTACAAGTCCTTCGTTACTCAATCTTACTGTTTCCATGGATGAGTTCGAGTTCAGAGACCTTCTGTTTGTATCCTCAGGTCTTCGATTTCGAAGATTATAACTGGATAATGATTGCGGAGTTTTCTCTAATACCATTCTGTTTGTTTACCAAATCTTCTCTGGCCTCAAGGTGGTCGACAAGATGTTGCAAAACACTCTCTAATCTCAGGGTTTTTCGTTCGGGTTCTCAGAGTGAAAAAGATGTGGCACACAAAGTGGCGAAAAAACGTTTATTAATAACGGGTCCAACAATGCAGTCCGGAAAAAAAAAAGGCCGTGAGACAAATCTAAAAATATAAACTATGATAAAACCTAACTCGTTTACAAAATGCCGGACAGAAAATACATAACAACACTTTGATAATAATTACATGTATAGTAAAAGAAGCCACCTACCTAAAAATGCAGGCACCGATTCAGAACACGAAATGAAGTGTTTGAAATCATCTAACCACAAGCAATTCGTTGATTTGCTCACTTGTGAAGTAGTGAAGTTTCGCAGTACGTCAAAATATGGTTTAACAGCTCTTCTAAAAATCGTTTTCTCAAAAGGAAAGAAATGCCAACAAAAACTCATGAAAAACTGAGTTCGAGGTCCGGGCGACACAATTTCACGACGTTGCCGATGTGATAAATTAATCGGTCAGACACGGAAACTATAGGACGTTTCGTCGCACAGTGTTTAGGAAACATATTGAAATCCCTAAGGAACTTCCAGAATCTGTTTTTATAGGTTGTATTTATAATATCGGCAAAGAAAATTTTTCATCTCTAATAACAAACTTATTGGTATAAATAACAGCCAAATTTATTCTATCTAGATGGGAACCGGATATATGCAAGCATTGAGTGTGTAGCAAAAAACTGGTAATAAGGACATGATACAGTTTTTTTTTTTTTTCGTTAATTTATTATCCATAACACTGCTCATCTTATTTATGAGTTTACTGCTTGCCAGAATTATTATTCCCTCTTCAATGACTTGATAAAGTATTTCGTTGGTTTTTTTATTGAAGTAAAATCGTGGTATTGCCAGGAAAGTAGTTGTTTTCTGATTGATTTTTCACCCAATTATTCCTATTGTATAGGATTGTTGCAATAAGCTGTCCTGGTAGAGCAGGACATCTTGTTTCTCAATATAGTACGTATTGCGTGTTGTAAAGCAATTATGCATTCATGTTATTTTCCATTCGTGGGTAATATGCGTTTTACCACACTACATACGTAAACACTTAGTTAACTCACTGTCGAAGAGAGGTAGCTTGAACGGTATCGATATCGATATCTTAAGCCAAGCAACGCGATGCGAAGTTATGGTTTGGATGGAGATTTACGAACGACCTCCTTTCGAGTTCTATTCTCCTCGAATCGTGCTAGGAATCGCACGTTAAAAGGTAAAACCTCGTTCATCCTTAGCTCGCACAAGTCTCGACTTTTGAGGATTGCTGTTCGTAGGGGGACGACAGCAGGTTAACGGAAAAAACAATTTGAACAATTTCAACAACAATTTTACAATGTTGATACATATTTCACTTTGATACCTATGTTTTTTTCTAAAAATGCATATCGATAACGAATGTTGTTCTTTTCCCGGCAAAACGTCGTCTGTCCGTCTAACTCTACAATAATCGTAGCTTTTTCCCGGTAATTTTGATATTATGACTACTCAAAACCATTTTACACCTTAAATCACCGAGTACTACTCTCAATGTTGCATTATTTTGGATTCAGTGATACAGCAAGAGTATTATTCTCATCTTACTTACACAATAGAAGACAAATAACACATCCTCAAATGGGCAGGAAATAAAATCAGGTGTACCACAAGGTATCATTTTGGGCCCTCTGTTTTATACCCTTTACACGTCCACTTTCTGATGACTCACAGATTTATTTCTCCTTTGATCCTCTAAATCTCGCAGAAGCTGTAAACTCTATCAATGCAATTCTAGAAGTATCCACAGATCACATGTTGAAAATCAATCCCAATAAATCAATTGCTATGATATTCGGGAATGAAATGATTACTGAGCAAGCAAAAAGTTACGATTATATTATTATTTATTATTATTATAGACTCCAAGCTCATGTTCACTGAACATATTACCTATAAACTTAGAATTGCTTATGCATCCCTAAAATTTAAATATCCTCAAAGAAAATTCCTAAGTACGGAAGTCAAAAAAATATTTCGACTCACTAGTTTTATCTCACTTCAATCACTGTGATGTGGTATACCACAATTGTCTAGATAGCAATGACATAAGGCGCATACAGAAAGTACAAAACTCTTGCATGAGATTAATTTTTGGTATTGGAAGTAGATTCAGAATTTCTCACAAAAGATTTGTTCTGGCTCAACATGATCAACCGCAGACCCCTGCACTTTCTTTAAAATAATGAAGTTGAAAAGTCCTCCCTACCTACATAAACATTCAACTTATAGAACGGACTTCCACAACTTGAATCTACGAAGAAAATTTATTTTGACTACCCCTGCTCACAAAAAATAATCGTATTAGCGCTCGTTCTCATATAATATACAATACCTTCAAAAAAGCATTCAAAAACACTTATTTTCCACTCAGCACGACTGAAGTGTTACAAATAAAGAAGTCGCATCGAGAATAAACTCATTTTTTTCTTTCTTTCCTTCTACTCTCCATCATTCACACTTTTTAGACCTCTCTCATCTTTCTCTTCTCTTTCTATTTCTTTCTACCTATCTCTATTCACAATGATCTCACTGTTCTAAATTGTTTTCTTCAAAGTAATGCTTTGGTGGAAGATCAGATGCGAGGCAACTCCAATCTGAACCAAATGCATTTTGCTCACCATCATATTTATCCCTAAGTGTATATGTGTTATATTTTTGTATTTTTTTTGTATTTTGTATAAATTTGGTGTGCAATAAAAGTATTATTATTATTATCATTAATTCTCGAAGCAATCAGTTGACCGTCTTTGTAATTGATCGAACCAGTTTTGTAATAGTGAGGTATAACATGATTTATCCGAGTCATTTGCCAGAATACACAATAATTTATTGTAACGTGAATATGTATCTACACTGGTTACTTGTCTTCGATAATTAATACAGCGATTTGCATTCAAAATAACACCGAGATATAACTCGGATACAGTTATATAAATGCGTTATCAATTAATAAGGAGATATTTATCGGGATGAGGCACAGCATGAGATGCTGAAGCATGATGGAAAGCTGTGGTCGAACAGTGACTAGGATTGTGCACTGCCGATTCTAATGAGATCAGGACTGCAATGATTACGTCAGAAATTTCTTACCGAGTAAGATTTTCGTGTTGTTCTTTAATGAGATAGAAATCAACCATCATCCTGAGAATGAATTGGTGAAATGGTGCTATTTCTGCAGTTCCGTCTTGAGTTGAGAAGCTGGCATCCCTTTCATTTTCTGAATGCTTATAATTAGGAGCCGCCAGTGAAAAAAAGCGCCAAACAGCTATACTCCTTCCGAGCTTAGGAATGGAAGTACTTACATCGATGATACCAAATCCAAAATATTTTTGATTTTGAGTAGGGACTAGCCGAGAAACAAGAGAAAAGATTATGAGAAATTTTACCCGTCTTCTGTATTCCTTCAGTTGAGATATGTTGTTCAGAAAGTCAGTCAGTCAGTTATCATATGACAAAGCGGAAATTTGGTTGGGCCGAGGCTGGAAAAAAATTATTGAAAAGTTTTCTCCCGAAAAAATGTCTTGGGTCAAAAATTAGCTGGACTCCTATATTCTCACTTTTTAGTTCATTAGTTTCAATTTGGCCCCTAGATATCTGAAATCGCGGTGGAAGGAATTTTTAGTAGGGCCGCATCACAGGGGGAGCAAAAAGGGGCACTTGAAAAACTCGCGGGACCGGCTATGTTCAAACATTGGAAAAATGGACTTGGAATGATGGTCAAGCTCTGAAACTTTAGGTAGCACTTTTTTAAGGACGAAGGAAAGCAACACCCCAAGAGAAGGAGTTTTCGTCCATATGCATTTTAATACAGAGGGTTTTTTTTTAATATTTTTTCCATATCCTACAAAGTCTAGGAAATAGTCATAAAAAGGGCCATAATTGAAAGGGGTGGAAGGGGGTGAAATCTCGGCGAAAACTTCTTCCCTTGAAGGTTTGCTTTTCTTGGTCCCTAGTGCCACCTAAAATCATCATTCCAAGTCCATTTTTCCAATTTTTGAACATAGCCGGTCCCGCTATTTTTTCGAGTGCCCCCTTTTGCAGCCCCTCTGTGACCCGGCCCTGTTAAAAATTCCTTCTACCTCGATTTTAGCTATCTAAGTGCCAAAATGAAACTAATGAACTAAAAAGTGAGAACATAGGAAACCGGCTAATTTTTGACCTGAGACATTTTCGGGAGGAAAATTTTCACTTATAATCTCCCTAGTGCTTGAATTATTGCCGGAAACTTTTCGAGTACATGAATTTTTTGAAAATTACCCGAGTCGCGCAGCGACGAGGGTGATTTTCTTAAAAAAATCATGTACGAGATAAATTTCCAGCAATTAATTCAAGCACGCGGGGGATTCGGTAAGAAAATTTCACACAAAAATATATTAAATTAATGGTTAATTCAACTGACTTGTAGATTATTCTGAGAGAAAACAAGTTGTAACATCAGTGGGCCATGAATGGTTTTTGACGATATAATGACAGTTACGCGTTGGTATTAGTGGCGGTGTTTGTATGTGAGAAAGGAAAATTCATTTTGCGACATTTTCAACCTAAAATTACATTGCACATCACGCAGAACTAAAATAGTTTTGACTGGTCCATGCGGATTGTCTATTGGGAAGTGACGTGGAAAGGAATTGTTGCAAATTTCAGCCGAGTATTCACGAAAAGATAAGTTGAATAAAATTGTTTCAAATATTAAGTTCATCAAGTCAAGCATAGATAGATTTGATTGATATACATTTTTTACCGATGGACCTATTCATCGTTGAAATGCAAGTTCTCAAAATATTTTCAGACACATTCGAAATATTTAGTGAATATATAATTATGAAATATTATCTCCTTTCATATGAAAAATAACATTCCATTTGTAAATAAAAGCAAAATGTTAACTATCACATGTCAAATATTTGACAGAAAAATTTCCACTTATTAATTTCGCCCAGGGTACCCAGGAGGATAAAAATTTCCGGAAATTTTTTGGGTTGCCATGGCAACTAAATAAAAACCAATTTTTTTAATGGCTGAAAAAGTGAGGTGTGAATTTTGATTTTAGTTCGAAAATATGAATAGGAAATTCATAAAATCTTTTGTGGAATCATCTGCGACTGAAAGACAAACTTTAGTCGCTATTTTCCATCGTTCAATGATAACTGATCACTTTCTGAACAACATATTTATCTCAACGGAAGGAATATAGAAGACTGCTAAAATTTATCAAATTATTTTCTCTTGTTTCTCGGCTGGGCCCTACTCAAAATCAAAAATATTTTGGATTTGGTACCTTCGATGTAAGTACTTCCATTTCTGAGCTCGGAAAGAGTATCGCTGATCGGCGCATTTTTTCACTGGCGGCTCCCTGACTAATTCGTTCGAAACCACATTTCCTTGATTATTTTTTAACAAAACGACCTGGTTCCTAATAGTTATTCATCAAGGGTGTAAAGTGGGCGTTTATAGCCTGCGGCGTGGATGATCACACGCCGAAGGCCATAAACGCATTTTACGCACGTGATACATACAAAATTTTATGCACTAGCGGTTAGCGCGAATCACAAATACTGACTTGAATTACAATGGTCTACACGTTTCATACGTTATGTATACGATAATTAAGAGTCTATGTAAATGTCTATTATGAAGAGATATTGGAAGTCTATTCTCAATCGAACTGAAATAATTCTAATTTGTGTTAGATCTTGCATGAAATGATGTGGAAATATAGACAATTTTAGAATTTTGTCTACTTTACGGCCCGCGGGCCATAATGTTACTTTACGCTGGTTGAACGGGGTGTTAAAGTGTACATTAACCGCCTGCTAGTGCATACAAATGTATACGAAGTGCTATCAAAAATTGTACAAATACTGTACAAGCACTCCTATCACTCATTCCAACTAAAAATGACAGAACGCGTGCACAGTTGTAATGTACGTGGAACCACGATCAATAATAGAAATTGAACATCGAGAGATCAAAGCAGAGTCGAAACATAGGTGTTTGATTTAGTAGCGCAGCGTCGTTGGCGAACAAAAATTGGTATAAATTATCGTGGATTGCTTTAAAATTTTATAGTTATTTTTCCACTAGTGGGCCATTTTTTTTTCTGTAATTGGTTATAGTTTACCCTGTAGAATTGTGGATATGTTGATAACAGTAGCTTAATTAAAATACTGAACACAATTTTTAAAAAATTCCGCTGTGTTTTAAATTGATTCGATGGCGCATTTGCTTGTACAGCTGCAAAAATATATTGTCTACACAAGATTCACAAACCTGGGAAGTCGGTTCTGGAGTTAAAACTGTTTATATGTTTATATTTATATATTAGAACTGGGTGCCAAGCATTTATTGAAATTTACACTTTTTTTATTGAATTAACTTTTGTTACATTTAATGTGAAAATTATAGTTTTGTGATATCCACATGCAAGGAAACATAGTAGTACCAACAATCGATCAGATTTTCAAATGAATAACTTATATGGGTAGAATGTATGCATCATTTTTTTTTCTTTTTCAATTGATATTCAGTTTGTACAATGAGCTGAGAAAGTTCCTGCAACGTAACGAAAATACTTTTTCGAAATGAAGTGATCAGTACCTCTGGCTAGCTGTGTTTGGCATATATTGTAATTTACATTTTAATGAAACCGATAAGCAACACAGAAGTATATTTTTATTCATTATTATCCTTGATTATTATGTTCCCTAGAGCACAAAAGTATCCTGTCTTATACGAGATATTAAGATAACCACACCATTCATTGCGAAAACTGGTTTTGAATACTGTTTCGAATGTGGACCCTGAAACACTGAAGTTCACAATGAATATATCACGTAGTTATTACGTTCGTATTGGCCGCATCCTTTATTATGATGTAATAATTATGATGTGATTGATAGGTATTTACAGTTTTTCAAAATATAATAAATTTAGGGCACTAGTGAGATACGTTTATAATGTAGAAAGAAATTATACTTTTTGCAGATGGCATATCAACTTGAAAATTTAAAGCCTAAATTGTTAAAAAAGGTTTTCACGAAGTTCGAAAATATTGAGATGGTTGTAAAGAGAATTGAATTCTCTTTACAACAATGTTACACTTGACCCTCCGTGCTATTTGAAATTTTTAGGATGATATGCCCCCCCCCCGCGTCTTCTGTCGAGCAGTCATCATTTTTTATTTTCAAAAGTAGTATCGGTGATACTCCAAACGTTTTTTTTTCCTGTATGTTGAACTGTGCTTGTTATTTAACAGGGAGGAGGCTATAAAAAGCTGCACTGTATAATTATTGTTATAGTCAAACCGCTATGAATATTATCGGTGAAACATTTGTATATTAGACATTTATAGGCTATTAGTTGCCACAGAAAATAAGAACTGGCTTTGACAGGATTTCGTTGTAATTCGGATCTATCATTGTTGTCGCATAAAATTTTCTGTCGTCTGTTGAAAAAGTGCACTTTTTATGCTTTTCCGTAAAATAATGAAATCGTATTTTGACATGGAAATATTGAAACACTTTACGCACACAAACTACCTACACGATAAAAGTGTACTTCTTTGACATAGTGGTAAAAAAATATCTTCCTAAGTTATGCGGATATAAGGAAGTAACTAAAAATTGAGTTACAAAATGTTGAACATAAATAAGTAATAGTCGAGTCATCAAAGCGTGTAATGATGTTCAAAATAAATAGTTCTTATACCATTATCATTATCACCATCGATGACTTGTTCCCAAAAGTCCGTCATAAACAAACAAAATGACTTATTGTCCGTTGATGGAATCTATTCATGAACTTCAATGTAACATTTTTTATTTATCAATACAAACAAACCGATGAACAATAAGTCCACGCTTTTTCACGACCGCCTCGCGTAAAGTAGTTAATACGAGATCGAAGGTAATTAATTTTTTGTCGGCGGTACAGTTTGCTTAGCTTATAACCATGTCTAAAGTAGGCATTTGATACACTTTTTGAATCGATGCAAGACGGTGAACAAAAATAGTCGATCGATTTGGATCAGCGACCTTTTCACGATTCGATACGGCATTGTCGAACATTACTTATTCGATTGCTTATCGAAAGACGCCTAACAGTAGGTGTATAAAAACGCCGATCATCGCTTTGATTACATAGACGAATTGGTTTAACAGTGCTAGTGCTGTTGCTTCTGAAATATCAATGATTTTTCAAACAGTATTCGAATTTTCATCAATCAGGTAAAACTTTGATACCTTCATTCAATCATTAGGTTTTTCTTCAAATCACCGATTCGTGTGTTTTCAGAAATATCAGTATTTTATTTCCCTTGAGTAATTTTCATATTTTTCAGCAAGCTTTGTATACGAACGTAGATAAAAGTTCCTAAACGGTGTAAGGAACCAGATGCAATGGAGAGTAAAGAAACTGTAGTGTGGGTCTTCCTTGACATAGAAGGGGCTTTTGACAACCCACCATACGACGCTGTCAAAAAAGCTACAAGACGGATAAGTAGACAACTAGATCAGAGACAAAAGGTCGAGACACTGTCTCCATCTGCGCAGGAAGAGCTTGCCCACAGGGGGTAACTTATGTGGAGCCTGGTAATCGATCGAATCCTCTGCGGTTTCACTGATATCGGTATATCAAGACTATGAAGATGGCATAATCTTAATCGCGAGAGCCATATTCGAGAGTGTTCTCTATGATATAGTTCAGAGAGGTTTAGACTACACTAAAGAATGGTGTCAATCGATGGGACAGAAGTGTTCTTGGCCGGAAAATTGTGTGTTTGCTCGTTCTTTGGCAAACCAATCTGCTTCTTCGTTGCCTTTAATTTATCCGTGACCTGGCACCCACATCATGGGGACCTGATTGTTTGCTGCCAGTTGTCTCAGGGATTGTTTACAGTCCCAAGTCAGCTTAGACTCACAGGTGTATGACCTACGAGCTTTCAGTGCTGCTTGGCTATCTGACAGTATATATATATTTCTGCCCTTCGAGTGCCTCTTAAAATATTCGAGTGACGTATTCCTGAGACAATTCCAAGAAAAAAGTCTAAATAAACTTGTGTCCGGAAATGCTTTGTTTCGGAAATACAGGGTGTTGATATTGAATTTTTTGTACGCTTTTTAAAAATAACTTTTGTAAAAAATAAGTTATTCGCACGAAATTTGGTACCAGGGGTTTTTTTGACGTGGGAAATCATAATTTCGTATTATTTTTCATGTAACATCTAGAGGGCGCTGCGTACGCTGTCATTATTCATTTCAAATTACCCTAACATTTTTGACAGTGAACTTTTGGTACTTTTCATGAAAAAATCTTATTCTCACACCTTTTCCAATTAAAAAAGGTATACTTTCTCAAAAACGCTGGAGGTAATCTTTTTCGAGGTATTTACAATTTTCTATATCGATGCATGTTACTTAGCTCCTAGGGCGCCAAGTTAAGTTGCTTAGAAAAATTTCAACAATCTGTATCTCGAAAACGAATCATTTTCCGATAAACATTTTATAGGAAAAAAGTTGTTTATTTTGACGAGATCTACCACATACTTAGTTTTTGTAATGTTCTCAGCAACTTCAATTAGCGCCCTAGGAGCTAAGTAACGCATTAATATAGAAAATTGTAAATATCTCGTAAACAATCACCTCCAGCGTTGTTGAGGAAGTGTACCTTTTATACCTGGAAAAGGCGTGGAAATAAGGTTTTTTCATGAAAAGTACCAAAAGTTTACTGTCAAAAATGTTAGGGCAATTTGAAGTGAATAATGACAGCGTACTATTTCAGTACTTTAAGATACTTCTGCTATCTTCTCTAATTCTTCTTTCAGATTTGCGTATGTGTAAGAATTAAATAAGCGATGGCATAACACAATGTTTATTTCATGTTTCGTTCATTTCCTGTAGCCAGGCGTCGGACACGCCAGCTTCGCAGGATGAAAAACTATGATGGATGGTAATTAGCAATTTGTAGTTGCTACTGAGCTACGGCAATAACTCCAGATTCGTCTAGGCTGTAATCAATCATTCCTTCATTTCGTTTTATATGATATGAATATACATGAAATAATTATAATATTATTTATTATATTCCCAAGATTAACTAATTGAGCTTCTTCCGAGGTGAAATTGCCGGACGAATTAAAAGCGAAAAGTCAATTAATCGGATTACCGCTACGCGGCCGGTATTCTTAATTACTCGATGTCGTTGGTCTAGTCTGGTCATAGGTCAATTTGAAAATTGATCTTCAATTGTACAATTGAAGACGAAAATACAACGGGTAGTGAAACATGAAAAACATTGCTAGCATGTTGTTTATTTTTGCGTAAGCAGACAGACGATTCAAAGTTTTGCCACCGATATCCAATTTGAAGTAAAATAAATTTGTAATAAAATAAACGTAAAAAAAAATTAAAAAGCTTTTCTTTATAAACACGTGTAGTGAAAGAAAAATTTAAAAAAAAACGTAAAAATGTCCTTAAAAGCTGCTTGAGGATTAAGTTCGAGTGTAATGACGTTTCACGCCATCGACTGCCCGATGTTTTTCACAATTACCCTTGATTTTCTCAGTGAATCTAACGAAAAAAGTAGGTAGAGTTAAAAACAGTGTTAAGATTTCTATTTGTTAGACCTTAAATTCTGTCAATTCTGTGGAAACTTAACCCGCCACTGCTATTTAACAGTGGTTTTTGTTTACGTTTTTCGAGGTGCGCTATCGATTTGGAATTCGTGAAATAAAGCAGTTAGAATCTGAATGTTGTTTCACTCCATTGTAATATTCAATGTAAAATAAATATTCACCTAAAGAGGTAAATTAACAATAACTCAGGTGTACCCTAAATTCAACGGTAGTTATACTATTAGTTGGCCATTTGTATGTTATATCCTATAGACACAATCATTTTTTATTGTCAAATGAAAATGGATGATTTCCTTAAATAATACGAAAAAACTGTAATTGTAATGAAATGCTTGCAAAGGCTTATGGGGTTATTAAAGAAATACTGTTACATGTATATACATTACACTGTTAAATCAACAATCAATGCTTTCAATACAAAATAATTGTTTTATTGAAAATTTCACACCTCTACTTTTTAACCAATAAGATGCCTTAATAAAAATAAAATAAAAATTTCCGGAAATTTTTTCGTGGTGCCACGATATTTAAGTGGAATTTTTTTGACAGTTGAAAAGGTAAACATATGATCTACAACCATTAAACATTGTAGATATACCTGTGAATAATGCAAAATTTCTATAGGAATTAACATTATTATTTATTATTCGCTATAAAGTTTCATTAAACAATTTATATTTCAAAAAACGTAGGATCTACAAACATAGTAAGATTTAAATATTGTTTGAATTTATAACCCATCCTCTCTTCTTAATGGTGAATAGGAAGGTGACGAATTAATTAGATGTCTGTGTTTTAAGACATATATGTAATATTTTGAAACAATTTTGTTCAAATCTCTTTCAGGCAAAAGGCCATATTCACTTGACATCTGCAGCAGACTTTCTTCGATTTTCGTAAACAAACCATTCGACAACGCTTCCTGGTCGCAATCTTCCATTAAATTCGTTAAATATATTAATTTTGGATAACATATTTGCACACTTGACTCAACTCTTTGCGGTATTTACATAAATTGTACTTTTCAAAGCATTTCATTTTTCTCAAATTGCTTGACGCAAATGCTTACAAGAAATGTTTTACATAATAATATCTTTGTTTGCTGGTTTACTATACAGTAACTCAATGTAATAATATACCAATATAAACCTCATCTGTCAAAAGCATGGCCGCCTATATCACGGCCACCTACTGCAACAAACCATGTTGATATTATATTTTTTATATTAGAAGTGTTATGGAATACTTTAACAAAAATACATTTTTACCACCTAAAATTATGAAAGGGCGATAGACTGATCTAAAACACATCTGAGTTTTAGCATTTGGTGTAACTAATGTTGGTAATATTTTTTATTTAACGAAACATGGTGGACTTGACAAGCAGTGAAATTAATTTAAAATGTCAGATTTATTAATAATTTTTTTCCAAATTATGGTGTGAAATTTTCCTACCGAATACCACGCAAGCTTAAATTATTCCTGGAAATTTTTTAAGCTCTTGTGATATTATAAGTGAACATTTTTGCCCAAGCGGAAATCCAATGAAATTAGTTAAACTGAGGTCATGTGATTGAATACAACAAATCCCGACAAATCTGCATTTGAAATTCAATAAAATAAATTCAATAGCATGAATTCAAAAATCTTACACAAAATATTCAAAGAGAATCACTTGAGGTTGGATTTGTTCAAGGAACTGGAAATTTCTAACGTACATTCCAACAATGATCATTGCTTGAATAATCAAGTAACTTGTACCGAGATTTCCTTCCCTTTCATCTGAGGATTATTAATCAGAATCAGATTCATATGTTGTTAATCCTTTTCATCCCAACTTGAAATGTTTTCACCAATTGTAATAATCACTGTTACCAATTTTTTTTAAATTTCAAAACCTCATTTTTTTAAATCACGAATTCCTTCATTCAATTAATTTTTTTACCTTCGAAAGCGCTTTGCATCATCAATAAATATATACAAAAATTCCTCTTCATTTGTTCTACAAAAAAGTATTCAGCTTATCATATTCACTTGAGATTGATCGCTTTCCTTTTTAAGTTGTTTACCTACTTTGCCAACAGTTTCTGAATATTTTGACAAAATGATAACAGAATTTGTAATATACCCTAACCTAAACTCATGTATAAATCCCACAGTAGGTACATGTTTAAATATTACTAATCGTTACTATTAAAAGTCTTAGGTTGAAAATGGCAGATGACCAAAATATTCTTTCCATTATTTTCCCTACAAAAAAAATGTAGACTCAAAACGTCTGTGAGAATTTTTTGTTTTTGTCTATTCATTGGACAACCGAAAATGTTCATCGGCAACTAACAGACAAAAACACAACCTGATTGAACCAGACCATTTAGGAATGCGTATCTACTATAATTTACCTAGCTCTGTTGTACAGTTGAAAACAGTTGAAATTGTATCTATTTCAATTGAAACAATTATTTCGGTATCTAGAAACACTTTTGAGCCTCAAAGTTGGCCTCAAAAGTAACAATAATTGATTATTTATTTGCAGGTTGGGTTTGAAGTTCCACAGTTATATCAATATTTTGACCCGCAAAGGTTTTGGAAATCAAAGAATAAATACTACACTTTGATTATCAATGTTCGTGAAAACGTAAACCACAAAATTCGATTAGCTCTAGTCATTATAAAAACACAGCTTGTACTTCTGTTATCTAGATTCCACGGTTTTACCACGGAGTGGTTAACCACATATATCTGGATTAAATTTTTAATTGGTAAAATTCGGGAGATTAATTATTTTTATCTACAGGGTTCCGAATTGTAACTGTCAAATCATTAGGATTAGTTGTAAAAGAGATGTTAAGAATATCTAATGATGGGTGACCTGCTGTGATGACAGTCGTCATTATATTTCCAAAGAATCAATCGACTATTGTTTCAAGAATGAGTGGGAGTTTGTCAGATGATAACAATGGTGAGGAAATAGTATTGATATATTGGATACAATGAACATATTCGCTCAAAATAGAAAGCACTGAGCAAAATTACATGACAAACGTGAACAGAGACAAAAATGTAACCATTTTTTTTATATATTTCACGCAAGCAAAAGCGTTTCTAAACCTTCTTTCGTAAATTAATATGCGACTGATACAAATCAGAGTAACACTGAATCGACACGAAGACGAAACAATTAATAATTTGAAATTTAAATCGGTATAAGAAGAATAAACCGGACACCTGTTTATTACAAATCGGTATATGTTAGTATAGGTATGACAAAGAAGCCAAATGAGAGGAAACTAAGATATAATAATCCTGATGTGGGGCCTCTCGTACTTGCAAAACCATGGGATAAAACTGAAGACACCTGCTTACTTGATATCGTTTTTTTTTTAATAGAGATTTTTAATGGCTTTGGACACCCTAATAAAAAGAGACGAAAGTTCTTGATTTTTCCATCCTTGTTGCCAGGGGATGTACTCTGTGATTGGTCACTATGACGGCAGGAAGTATAAATGTCATTTTCAACTGTAGCTGTCTTGTCATTCAAACTCCCCGCCATGATAGTGACCAATCACAGAGCGCGCCCTGGTCAACAAGAACGGAAAAATTAAGAACTTTTGTCTCTTTTTATTAGGGTGTCCAAAGCCATTAGAAATCTCTATTAATTATTACTTCTG
Source organism: Chrysolina haemoptera (assembly GCA_958298965.1). Lineage (NCBI taxonomy): Eukaryota > Metazoa > Arthropoda > Insecta > Coleoptera > Chrysomelidae > Chrysolina > Chrysolina haemoptera. The sequence continues at coordinate 2,362,471 of OY282591.1, forward strand.
ATTTTCGAATTTACTATCAGATGACAGGCTCAGCAACAGTTATGTTTATTTCTGACCGGTGGTATTCATGATTTGTTTGTGTCTTACTGTTTTTCTCAGCAATCTTATCGCCATCTTGCGGATAATACTGAAATAAAGCGTAATTCAACAGGTGATTTCTTTATATAAATCAAGACAAAATCGAATCGTTTATTAGGGTTTTTTAGAATTCTTTGATCGTATATATTCAGTGTGGCTTTTAATCGTCTCCCCCCCCCTGTTAACTTTTGGACCGTTCGACGTAGAAACATGAATAAAAAGCCGTTTAAAGGGTTTCATCAATACTAATTTTTGGCATAAAAAAATATGGTTATTGCTCGATAGGGGGCCCATCAACTCAAATTTTTTAAATGGCATGGGGGGTCAAGTGGCACATCGTTGAAAAGAGAATTCAATTCTCTTTACAATCATTTAAATATTTTTGAATTTTGCTTATAATTTTTTCCCAATTTCTATTTTTATGCCTTTCGAAATTTTTAAGTTAATGTGCCCCCCAGCGCCGTCTGTCGAGTAATTCCAATGTTTTTCTATCAAAAAGTAGTATCAGTAATACCCTTCAAACAATTTTTGGTTTCATTGTTATAAATCAAACCGTTCAAATTTATCGAGGTATGACTAGTATTCAGATCCGCATTTATATTTGATATTTCAAATTTGAATCGCAAAAAAAAATATTAACGAAATTCAAAAAAATTTAGATGGTTGTGAAGAGAATGAAATTTCCTTTTCGAAGATGTGCCACTTGACCCCCATGACATTCAAAAATTTTGAGTTGATGTGTCCCCCCGCCCCCCCCCCTGACGGGCAATCACCATTTTTTTTATATTGAAAAGTAGTATTGGTGAAACCCTCGAAACGGTTTTTTTATATTTCTACGTCGAACCGTTCAAAAGTTAACAGGGGGGGGGGGGGGTACCATTAAAAGCCGCACTGTATATAAGTATTTATGTTAGAGGGCAGTCGTGGCTGACTAGTTAGGGATTGAACTAGTGAATAGTGGGGAATGCAGCCAATGTCACAAAAGAAAACTCTTGTAAGTTTATCCAAGTTTTCGGAACTATATTTATTCCATTATCAGGACAACTACAAATTTAATTATTATATGTTGATGAAGGTATGACTTATCTACTTACGAACTTAGGTGAGGTTAAATGGCACGATATATGTTATAAAAATTAATTATGAAGTACAGGATGAAGAGCTGATGCATTGTCAATGAAATGAGCGAACACTATAAGGATATGTTCCAAAAGTCACCGAAAATGCGGTTTGGTGTTCCGAAAATCACCGCTAGTTCGGTGATCCTGAAAAAGTGGTGATATTTGAAACACGGTTGCCTGAAAGCTGGTGAACCAAACGTCAATTTACTAACCAACACTTCCTTTGCGGTGAGATTGACAAAAGTGACAACTGACAACCGTAAAACTTAAAACTGTTCATTTTGTTGTTTTATTTGAGATTTTGAGATGAGATGAGATTGTGAATTGTGATTGTCCCATCTCCTATCTTTCCACAAATTTATGATTGCAGTATTTCACTGTGGTACTTTTTCTATTAACTGTATATACTTATCATCAATTGCGATTTTTCTTAATAGGATCTTGAACTGACTGAAGATATGTGCTTTGGTGGTTATTGCCCGGAAGAATTGGGAACGCTGGACAGTGTAATGGCTGCCTCATGTATTTATGCGTTGTGCTGTTGAATGTCATTTTTTGTCACCAGACACCAATCAGTAATCACAACACAATCACCAAAGTGTTCCGAAAGTAACCAGTAATTATAAATTTTTCAGATAACCGCTGTCAAATTTCTGGTTAGTAGCGGTTAGCAACTGGTTACTTTTGGAACATATCCTAAGTAAAACTAACATTCCTTACTGTAATAACACATTAAAATTAATATTAAAATTGTTGGCCTGTGCCGTACATGTGGTCAGACTTAAAATATTTGGTTAGGACTAAGATGCCTAGAAACTCCTGGTGCTTCTATTGATTCGATTATGTTTCGAACTTTTTGAAGGCACCACCTGTTGCACTGACTGCTACTTACCAGAGATCTGTTAGATGGCGTTGTTCAGAATTGTTCGAGTCCACGCTGAAATTATTATCTGTCACTGTCAATAGTGTCAATGAGTAATTAATTTTCCCCGTTTTGAAAATTTTTGTTTACTTATCTCGTATCTTATTACTATTCGTAGTATATTATAGTTTCGTTCATTATAGTTCTTAGTTTAGTGTTGTTTCGTTTAGTTCATTGTTCGTCGTTTTTATTAGTTTTGTTCATTTCTTATTTTAGTGTTGTTATAGTTCTAGTGTTGAAATTTTCTTGGAGTTGTTTCAAGGAAATGGTACCTACACAAAATTTCACTGGAACTTTCCTTTGGTAATTGACTTGACAATCAATCAATTTAACTGATTTAACAGGAAAGATGAATAGGTAACCGGAAAACCGGAATACTTTACGTTTTACCCACAGAACTTAAGAACTTACCATATACCATATTATGAACTTAACCTCAAAGCAGCAAAGTAAAAATAATGAATTTGAAAATATAAATACCACAGAATACAGATAATGTGATTTATGATAAATACACCCTGTGATTACAGTTTACTATAAACGCTGTATGCGCCATCTGAAACAGCCGTGTGCTCTAAAATCAAGTAGGCGAAAATTCCTCATTTTTGTCCCAAACTTTTACAGCTATAAGTAGAAACACCATGAATATAGACATCTTAGTTAGGACCTTCTCTTATGAATGGATGATTTTAAATGAATGATGACAGTGACACAGATCGTGACATCTGTCATGTCAAAGGAAAACAGTGGTACAAACTGAGGGTGGGTACCAACTGAGGGTGGGTACCAACTGAGGGTATATTTAATAGAACAATTTTGCATGATTAGTGGCAGTGAAAAAGATTATGACATCTGCATATCTTCTTGAGTGGATTGGTGTATTTTCGATATGTTCTTTCGCCAAAAATTCGATTTCTTGGATTTGAAATTAAAAAAAAATGTTTTTGTGTAAAATCAGGTTTTTTAGGGAATACATGTATGGTTAAATTTAATGAGCACTACCTCATCTGATTACAAAATTTGATCTTAATCTTTTCCGAGTTACTCAAAATATATATACAGGGTGAAAAACGACCAATTACAGAAAATTATACATTGTACTGCCCACCAAAAGTAGTAAAGAAACAAATTCTTCATCATACCTCTGCTAATCTTAAAACTCTGAAATGAAACTCTTGTTATCAATCGAAATATAATCGATTATCACATATCATTTAAAAAAGCACTGTATGAATGGGAGTACGGCAATTAAAGTAATTCACCATTTGAATTACCGATGATAATATCTGTTGAATCGGTATTACTGAATAGTGTGTAGATCTTTTCATAACTCTAAAAATAAAAAGTTTTGCGCCCTTGTGTCCGTCAACCCTCGGATGTTTCATTATCATTCTGTTTCACGAAGTTTCTTTAGTTTTATAACGTTTGAGGTAACTGAATCCCATTTTTTTCCATTTCAGGTTCACCGTGTGAGCACGATGGGATTTGCGTCAACACCCCTGGGAGTTTTGCTTGCAATTGCACGCAAGGCTTCACTGGTCCAAGATGCGAAACAAACGTCAACGAATGCGAATCGCATCCCTGCCATAACGACGGATCGTGTTTAGATGATCCCGGTACTTTCAGATGCGTTTGCATGCCAGGTGAGTTGATTCTAACGTTCTAAGGCCTTATTAACACATTCGTGGACAGATCTGCTATAGGCGTCATGAGCGCTGCTATAGCAGTCATTTCATATTGTGCCGAACCGTCCCCAGCAGACTTGAAATAATCCATAATCAGAGTGCTACAAATCACCATAATATTCTTCTGCTTCTAAAGAATATGTCTTTTTTAGTTTGAAAGTTGACATGTTTACGTTTATCTTTAATTAGTATTAGTATATCTTTTGCTATGTTTTGTGGGATTGTTCTTTCAGTTGGAAATCAATAATTTCCTTCTATTTTTCATTTTTTTTTTGTGACGGTTGTAGCAGGTCTGTCCCACAAGAATTTTTGTGTAGTGGGACAGAACTGCTATAACCGTCATCTGTTTTTTGTCAAAAAGAACGAAAAACTTTTTTCATTTCATACAATTCGTCACAAAAATAAACTCGATTCTGTAAAAAAAATTGGTGATGATTTTTTGACGTCTTTCGAACTGCTACTGTCACACGAATGTGTTAAATTTTTTATGCATAAATATCAAATTTAATTACGACACTCAAATCGCTATCGGAGAAAATACTCTTCTGATTCAGTACATTTTGTTTACTTCTCAGCGAATCACAAGATAGTTTTGATAGAAACCAACGATTATATACTACAAAGGATGGCACACTTCGGTGATTTATATGCCTTTCCCCCCGCTTACATCCAGCTATACGTGACGTCACTGGGCCGCCACTATTTTTTGTTTACCTTAAGAGTCTGTGCATTTTTCTCGGGTTTTAAAATATTTCCTATCGGTATATTTCGGTTCGGTTTCGGTTGATTTTTTGGGTGTTTCTGGTTGGTGTGTTAATTTTCTCCCGTTCCATTGAGTTTTTGATGTCCTATTTGTGGAAAATTAGGTTGCAAAAGATGAGCCTATTTAAATGAATAGGAATAAATTAATTTTATCGATATTTTTATGTGTTAAAAATTGGGGTTATGTTCTATAATATACCTATGAGGAAGAGATTCATTGTTGGTAGTGATTTATTTAAAAGTGGAAAATACAAACACTAAAGAATACGCCTGAAAAATGTCACCAACACTCAACAAGAAGAAAAACTGCTGAAATTTGTCCAATGTACGGATATAGAAAATGAGCCATCCTGTGTAGTGTATAATCGTTGGAACAAACTACCGGTATGGGTTTGCCTTGAGATTGTGTTCAATCGAGATTGAAAAAAATTCAAGAAGATATTCCAAAAATGTAATAAACGAATAATTTAACTTTTTTGAATCATAATGTATTCCCATCGCCTGCTCTGAAGGTTTGCAAACTGTTAAAGCAATACTATACCATGGTATAGCATTGAGTTTATACTAGATTTACTATTTTAGTTCAGTGGTCTGGCCTAAAGCCACCACCCAACTTGGTATGCTAGTTGATAATAACGAAAAAAAATAGTTTACCAAAATTCCAGGGGTGGAAATTTTTTTTTTTTTTTTTTTTTTTCGTTTAAAAATAAATAGATTTTTGCTGTAATCTTGGAAAGTATATGATTTATCTGAAAAACAACAAGGTGAAAGACAATTCAATTCTCCACATAAATGATTCCTAGTAAATTTTTACGAAATGCGCTCGTTTTCTCAGAAAACGTGATTGAACGCCGACATCAATTTTCAGGTTCACGCTTACCCGCCGATGAAAGTTCTGGCAGAGCCGAATATTTGTTTGGTGATAAAAATGATCGGAGAAGAAAAAGGAAAAGGTCATGTCGTTTCTGAACAGTCCTACCTTCTCATACAAATATAATATGCGAGTATTTGTGTACGTAAAATGTGTTTTGTCACACTTCACGGAGATGTTTGCGGATGATCCGGAAATCATGAATAATTTAGTAAAAATGGAAAAAAAACTCTTTCCTCATATTCAATTCACTCATAAAACCGGCATTCTCTTCAGTAAATGTTGAAAATAATCGATTATTCATATTCTATCTCTGCGTATATGTTTAATAACATTGTTGTGAAGTGCAAACCTCAAGCTTGAAATCACATACTTCATTTTTTATGTTGGATGTGTATGGGCGACTATTTTCAACATTTACTGAAGAAACTGCCGGGATTATGGTCGAGATGAAAACTGAGGCAGGAATAAAACCCAGTTTTTTCTTTGGCATGTATAAGTGAGACTTGTCTCACTAGTCTAAAATCGTTGCATATGGTCCAAAGAGGGTACTGATTCCTGCTTCAGTATAATTATTTCATATCAACTAAAATATCCATGACTTTCGGATCCTCCGTAAATATCGTAGAAGAGGGTTATCTGGAGTGAGATAAATAGTTATTTATGGTACTAGTGTGTTATGTTGAAAATAAGTCAGGCGAGAAAGATTTATAAATTCTAAAGTGACTTAGGAAACATAACACATGAGTGGCATACAATGTTTTATCCAACACATGACAGTTATGACCCATTATTAATGTCATTTTAGACAAGTAAACTATCTATTTACTTCTCTAAAATGACATTAATAATGACAGTCATAACTGTCATGTGTTGGATAAACACATTTTAGGTACTCAGATACTCACATGTTATATTTGCACGAGGAAGTAGAAGTCTTCAGGAACGATATACACTTTTTCTTTTCCTTCTACTATAATTTTTAGCAAAGTTATGACAAATTTAATTTTTGGCTCTGCCGGAAATGCCAAGGGCGGGTTAACGCGAGCCTGAAATTTTATATCGGAATTCAATCAGGTTTTCTGAGAAAACGAGCAAATTTTGTAAGAAATTACTAAGTATATTTCATGTGGAGAAATTATTATCTTTCGCCTTGTTGAAAATGTTTTTTGATAAATCTTATACTTTCCGAAACAACAGCAAAAAATGTATAATTTTTTTAAATAAAAATTTGTTTGGATTCCACCCCTGATATTTTGGTAAACAATTTTTTTTCTAACAATACATGATGTCAAGAAGTCACTTGTGGCTTACATTTGCTTACATTTGCTGTACTACCAGTATTCGGGAAATTGTTACCTCATTTTCCCACCCAAGACTAAAAATCTGCCTCTCGATATTTTGATATAAATAAGTATTCAGAGAAATCGTTGTATAAATCGAATAACTAACTTATCCGTGCTGTAATTACGTCCTGAAATATTCCATGCGTATAGAAAACAACTAAAAATAATAAATAACGGGTAGAAATCGCTTTCTTGGACTTATCCGAAACAAATTAAAAACCGAAATCTCATTATTTCGAATCGAGCATAATGCTCGCTCGACCTATATGAAAAATAACCGGTACAGTAAAGGGAAAATCGCGGTCAATATTTAGACGTCGTTAAAAAACGACGGAGTTCAAACTTGGTGTGACCCCGCATATCACCTGCCTCGGGAGATATGATGGGTCCGAAAGAACTTCCAACCTTTAAAAACGCGATCTGGGCACGCAACCTACACATTATTAAGCAAAAATTTCGGTCGATTCCCGGTTCTGATTCATCACTAATGAGCCCACATATTAAACGTGTAATTTTGTAATCAGATTCGGTCGGACGTATCCTGGCAAAATTGAAAGGCAAAATGATAATAACTCTCGCAAAACGTATGCATTCTTTTCTATAATCACGGACGATTACACGCTGGAAGTTGGCCGGCGAGATTATTTCAGTTGTTTTATTTGTTGTATGATTGATTCAACAATTCGTAACGTTGTTACGTCGTTAATGGAGAGCCGAAAATCCGTTATTAAATTGACGAATCTGCTCATTCACAATGATAATCAATAACCGGCATAATTTGGGTTGAAACTTAAAATTTCATAGAAAAAATTCATTAAATGCGTTACCATTTCTCAGACTCAAATTGAGTTGATCAAATTTTGAGTAGGTATTTCATCCGTGTTCGAGAGATGTTGCAAAATGTTTAAAATGTAAACTATACAATATTTCTATATAATACTTATCACAATCGTAGAAACATAAAATTTCTCTTTCGTGTCTAATATGATTTTTGACATATTTCGCTGCTGGTTGCTATTCATTTCTCGTTCTGCCGCATCTCACATAAGTTTGAATGATTTTTTGTATTTTTCTCAGCATTATAATGAATCGTATACATCATACTCAACTCATCATTCAGTGCTGTGAAAGTTGCTGATAAATATGAGTTAATGATTGTCGTAACCGATACAAAAAATTAATAATTTATTAATAAGATGTAACGAATTATTGTTTTTTTTTCATGATGGATCCAAGAAATTATGTCGGTACTTATTTCAAGTGCATAGCACTACTTTTCTTCTGATTTTTACATTCTTTAATATCTCCAGAATAACTGCATCAGCTAATTCTGAGATACTAACTTGGTATCTTGGAATTAGCTAATTCAGAGGAAATAAGTCGGGTTTCTGACTTACTACCTCAGAATTAGTTAATTTCGTAATACTAAGTCAGAATTCCGACTAGTATCTCAGAATTAGCTAATTCCGACATATTAAGTCGGAATTTCGACTCAAGTGTCTGAGAAATACCTAATAATGAGATGTCAAGTCAGAATTCTAACTTGGTTTCTCGGAATTCTGATAGATAGTTCTCATATACTAACACGGAATTCTGACTCAGCATCTCTGAATCAGCTAATTCTGAGATCGTAACTCGGAATTCTAACTTGGTATCTTGGAATTCAGAGGAAATAAGTCGGGTTTCTGACTTACTACCTCAGAATTAGTTAATTTCGTAATACTAAGTCAGAATTGAGACTAGTATCTCAGAATTAGCTAATTCCGACATATTAAGTCGGAATTTCGACTCAAGTGTCTGAGAAATACCTAATAATGAGATGTCAAGTCAGAATTCTAACTTGGTTTCTCGGAATTCTGATAGATAGTTCTCATATACTAACACGGAATTCTGACTCAGCATCTCTGAATCAGCTAATTCTGAGATACTAACTTGGTATCTTGGAATTAGCTAATTCAGAGGAAATAAGTCGGGTTTCTGACTTACTACCTCAGAATTAGTTAATTTCGTAATACTAAGTCAGAATTCCGACTAGTATCTCAGAATTAGCTAATTCCGACATATTAAGTCGGAATTTCGACTCAAGTGTCTGAGAAATACCTAATAATGAGATGTCAAGTCAGAATTCTAACTTGGTTTTTCGGAATTCTGATAGATAATTCTCATATACTCACACGGAATTCTGCCTCAGCATCTCTGAATCAGCTAATTCTGAGATCGTAACTCGGAATTCTAACTTGGTATCTTGGAATTCAGAGGAAATAAGTCGGGTTTCTGACTTACTACCTCAGAATTAGTTAATTTCGTAATACTAAGTCAGAATTCAGACTAGTATCTCAGAATTAGCTAATTCCGACATATTAAGTCGGAATTTCGACTCAAGTGTCTGAGAAATACCTAATAATGAGATGTCAAGTCAGAATTCTAACTTGGTTTTTCGGAATTCTGATAGATAATTCTCATATACTCACACGGAATTCTGCCTCAGCATCTCTGAATCAGCTAATTCTGAGATCGTAACTCGGAATTCTAACTTGGTATCTTGGAATTCAGAGGAAATAAGTCGGGTTTCTGACTTACTACCTCAGAATTAGTTAATTTCGTAATACTAAGTCAGAAATCAGACTAGTATCTCAGAATTAGCTAATTCCGACATATTAAGTCGGAATTTCGACTCAAGTGTCTGAGAAATACCTAATAATGAGATGTCAAGTCAGAATTCTAACTTGGTTTCTCGGAATTCTGATAGATAGTTCTCATATACTAACACGGAATTCTGACTCAGCATCTCTGAATCAGCTAATTCAGAGATACTAACTTGGTATCTTGGAATTAGCTAATTCAGAGGAAATAAGTCGGGTTTCTGACTTACTACCTCAGAATTAGTTAATTTCGTAATACTAAGTCAGAATTCCGACTAGTATCTCAGAATTAGCTAATTCCGACATATTAAGTCGGAATTTCGACTCAAGTGTCTGAGAAATACCTAATAATGAGATGTCAAGTCAGAATTCTAACTTGGTTTTTCGGAATTCTGATAGATAATTCTCATATACTCACACGGAATTCTGCCTCAGCATCTCTGAATCAGCTAATTCTGAGATCGTAACTCGGAATTCTAACTTGGTATCTTGGAATTCAGAGGAAATAAGTCGGGTTTCTGACTTACTACCTCAGAATTAGTTAATTTCGTAATACTAAGTCAGAAATCAGACTAGTATCTCAGAATTAGCTAATTCCGACATATTAAGTCGGAATTTCGACTCAAGTGTCTGAGAAATAACTAATAATGAGATGTCAAGTCAGAATTCTAACTTGTTTTCTCGGAATTCTGATAGATAATTCTCATATACCAACACGGAATTCTGACTCAGCATCTCTGAATCAGCTAATTCTGAGATAGTAACTCGTAAATCTAACTTGGTATCTTGGAATTAGCTAATTCAGAGGAAATGAGTCGGGTTTCTGACTTACACCCGTTAAAAAAAGTGGACTTTTTTTGACAGTTGTAGAAAAAAGTAATTATTTATTCCTTTTTTTAAGTCATGTACTTTGTAACTGTAATTGATTCCTATTTTGAAAAAGTATTTGGTAATTGTAATTAGTTTTTTTTAAAAGTACTTTGTAATTACTTTCAAAGTACATGTAATTACCCAGCTCTGCTTGGAATTAGCTAATTCTGAGATAATATCTCGGAATTCCGATTAACTATCTCGGAATTAACCAATTCTGGAATACTAATCGAATTTATGACTTGGTATCTCGAAATTAGCTGATTCTGAGTTGGTAAATCAGAATTCTGACTTAGTATCTCGGAAATAGCTAATTCTGTGATACCAAGTCGAAATTCTGACTCGGTATTTCGGAATTAGCTAAAAAAAATTCTTGATGACATGTATTCCGTGTCCATAAAATATCACATCGAACGTCATTAAAAAACTACCTTTTTGTAATGTTAGCTGTGGACCAAACGTATAAATTGTGACTATACTTTCGAATCCATTTTCAAATCTCCGTATGTCGTGTTAATTTCAGAATAAATGCTCCAATACTTTGGAATTCCTCTCATTCATTCGCCGTGTTTCACATTTTCCGTAGCGAGTTTTATTGTTCTGAGATTCTTGTTTTCTTGTTTTACCATTAGGATGGAAGATGGAAGCAATTAGCATCGACATGTTACGCCTTACTTTAAATTTATGTTAACTAGTAGCTAGCATTTCTTATTGAGCCACGACTTTTTTTATACCTCATTTCATCGGCCTACTTTGCCATGACCGAATAGCTCGTTAGAAATCTGGAATACACACATTTATGCCATCTTTGTAGAAGTTGTTTTTGCTGCCTGTTGGTTTAAATAAAGCATTTGAATTATTTCGCGTAATTTATATAGAAAGGCACGTATCGATTAATTAGTAGCTGCTTGATTGGATATTATTCAAAAGCGATACAGACGATTCTTGGCGTAACAGTGTATAAAGAGAAACCTGCAATACGAGTTGCAGGATATCTGAATTTGGTAAAACATCCAGGTAGTCGTCTTGTTCAGCACCTATGTTCTTATAAGGGCACTTTGAGATACGTGGCGTGCTGCAGAATGTTCTTATCGATAGTTTACTTGATGAAATTCTGACTCGCGCGCATGGTTTTGTGTACGAGGGTATAGTCTACTTCCTAAATAGGCCTTTTCATTTAGATGACAAATGACTAACTTTGTTTACCTGACAGCCCCAACGGCAGTGACGGCGAATATTTTTTCTTTTTAAAGGAAATAAAATTATCCTTCCGAGTTTTCTCATGGATAGTTTATTTGAATTTACATGGAGAAGAAAATTCACCATCAGAAAAATTCGTGTAGGTACATTATTTTGTATAAGAATGAAAGGTTTTTGGTGGTATAAAGTAGGTAAAAATTACCTAACTATATAGTTATTTATTATACAAGGGAAAAAAGTATTCGATTTTAGCTCGAGGTTGTGTTGTCTCCCTATGCGAAGCGGAGGGAGACAACAAACCGAGAAGTTGAACAACTAACAGATTTTATGAATATCCTATGCATATTTTTGAAAAATTTGAAAAATCAAAATGCAATGTCCGTGACAGGTCTATGTCAAAAAATAACTTTCAAAGTGTTACCGCAGAAGAAATATTTCCATTATTGAATGCAAGATAAGCGAACCTTTTGCTTCAACGAAATGAACGATTTCTGTGAGTGATATTTTTTAATAACATTCTCCCTATTTATTATATTATTTCATGAATTGTCACTGAAAACTAGAGAAAATAAAAAAAAATCAACTATCTGAATGAAAATGCGAATTTTCACTTTCAGATTTTTTCTTTTCAGTTAGAGTATTTTCACAATATCTAGTAGATGTAGTTCATCCAGCGTGGCCGGGGAAGTAGTTGTTTTCTGTTAAATATTGCAAATAAATCACATTTTTTATTTTTCAATTTTCATGGAAATTGTTCCCCTTTTCAACATAAATAACTCCTCAAGAGATTATCTTGAACGATGGAAAATAGCTTGTCTTTCAGCCGCAGATGATTCCACAACTAACAGATTTCATGAATATCCTATTCATATTTTTGAACTTAAATCAAAACAGAATGAAATCATTTATACCCGATAAATTTTCGATTATATAGTTCAATGTGGTCAGTTTGTACGATTCATTTTTACTTTGTTCTCCGAACGTATCGCCTATCCAATTGTTTATGAAGTAAATATCATACTATAGGATCTAAACTAAATATTTTCCAGATAAAAGCAATCAACAGACACTCAAAGATAGTATAATATCTGGAAAATATTTAGATTGGTAAGAATGAAAATAAAGGATCTATTAAATTTCAATAATGTCTATTTGGATTCATGTTTGCCGTTATTCAAATGGAGGTGATGTTCTCAGTCAGAACGGTGTTGAAAAACTCTTGAGCAGCTACAGTAATTGCATGATTTTTGTCCAGACGTAAATTATTCAAATATATTTCAAATATATTTTGTTTTTTTCATTGAAACTTATAGTTGAAAAACAGCTCAAGCTGAAGTTTACACATACTACTACACTATCTTTGAAATTATGATGAACAAAAACCATTCATTATCATTATTATTAATATTAGATCTGTTTAAATTTCAATCAAAAACTTTTAAAAAAATGTTGGATATGGTGGACAAACTGATTAGGATTATATTCAAGAAAACCCTTCTTAACTCTTCGACTTTTTAAAAACCTTCCTAAATATACTGTTATCTCATACGAACTTACTCGGGGTTTCGACGGCATTTTTGGAACCTCCAATATGAAGGTGATATACAAAACTTCGTATAAACTAAAAAAAATCTTGGGTAGTCCCAAAGATAAGACAGAGAAAAAAAAAGTTTGAGATTTATGAAATTAGCTGTACCGACTGCGAGAGTATGTGGGTGAAACTAGAAGTACCATGAAAGTACGGTTCAAAGAACACATTTTTCATGTCAGATTTTCGAGACTAGACAAATCGAGTATCGCCCAACATGCTTCGGATTACGATCACCGATTTGATGAAACAAATTTGAAATTAGACAGGTTGATGACCATATACTTCTCGATGCATTAGAAAGTCTGGAAATTGGCCCGATTACGTATACAGTCCATTGTTCAAGTTCTTAGTGCAATAAAGGTTTCTACCCTTTATAATGAAATCAGTAGGCGTTGATTTCCAGGAAATTGATGTCATTGAATCGTAAAAGGAAAGGTTTGAAAAAAAATTGAAGTGAAATCCAAAATTAAATTAATCATCAGGGTAGACAATTTGATGTGGGCGGGTATAAATAGCTTTAGGCAGAATAAATATGATTTGTAGTAGCTCTCAGCTCCTGAAACAACTAACTTTGTTGACGGAACGCGCGTCGAGTGAAATTGACGTAGTTTTGGTGTTGAACTATTTTCAATTTCTTGAATTGTATTTGCACTAAAGTTTCCAAAAATCCATTCATTCGAATATTCAGTAGTGTCTGTATCCAACTTTATCCGGTTCTTGTATTGGACAGCGATATTTGTGTTTCTATTTCTATCTCGGTTTTTTATAAAGAATCAGCTGGGCGATGACTTAATTTAGTATGAGAACCTTTTGTTTCAGGAAGGTTTGTGATTAGGAATTTGACATTTTTCTTCATATCTGTCTACCATTCTCTCGCATTATAAATTTTGTGTTAATGATAAAACGGCATCCATCTTTATTATACCTCTGTGAATTATAAGAACTTAAACTTTAATAACGGTTTATGTACGGAGCACGCCCATTTCTGAGCTGTGTTCTCGAATACCATCACTCCGGCATTGCCCTCTACTCCCACATAAGACATTTCTCGTTTATCTATGCGCCGATCGAAGATTATCCTAACCGTTAGTCTCATTGTTGTTCCTAGCAAAGAAAGAGAGTCTTCGATGTAGCAAGTAAATCATTCAATGTTGTTACAAGCTTACAGATCTACATTTTATTTTTATTTTTTTTATTTTTTTCAATAAATTGGTCACTCTCCACTCATTTTGTAGATGTTTTTGTGTTTTAGAATTCCCGCAGATTTCTTCTTCATTTCTTGTTCATTTGAAATAATCCAGTACATATAAGCGATAATTTTCAACATTTACTGAAGAGAATGCCGATTCAAAGGTTTTTTTGGCATAGATAAGTGGAACACTAATTTAAAATTGTTGCATATAGTCTAAAGAGGGTATGGGTTGCTGGTTCAGTATAATAATTGCATATTTACTAAATTATTCATGATTTTCGGATCATCCGCAAACATCTCCGTGAAGTGCGACAAAACACATTTTTGGTACTCAAATACTCGCATATTATATTTGCATGAGAAGGTAAGAGTCTTCAGAAACGATATGAACTTTTCCTTTTCCTTCTCCGATCATTTTTAGCAGAGTTATGACCAATGAAATACTCGGCTTCTCCAGAACTTTCAGCGGCGGGTCATTTAAACTTTTGAATTTGAAAAATAAGAATAGTTGGCCCTTAAAATGGTGATTTATGAAATTTGAATGTCTATTTATCGAAAAAAAAAAATCATTCCAATCGGTTGAAATAAGTTTTCCAAGGGTGCTTCCACATTAAACCCACACATTTGTTAAAATACCCATTTGTTAAAATAGAATCATCATTGGTTTTGAATTTTAATAATTTTCTGTCGAAAGCGAGTATTTTGTAATGATAAAAAGGTATTTTTGTACAACTGACATTAAAAATGACGTTTTTAATTCATTGACACATGAACTAAAAACTGACGTTTTCACAAAATCACTTTTAACACTAGTGTTAAAAGTACTTTTAACACTAGTGTTAAAAGTAAAATGACAGATGAGATGATGGATACTCAGTAATATAGATCTCTCTAATAGAAACACTTCAATCAGATATTATAATCAGAACACCTACTCAAGAGGAATCGTTTATAAAAGTTCACACATGTATTTGGTCGTTTGCGCAATTGATAATACTAATTCCTTTTGAAGTTACAAACGAAGTAGTATTTAGTCCAACTGTAGAATGTCCTTCATCACTGACAAATAATGACATTCATAAATAAAGTGCGTTGGGGTTTATTATATTTGAAGTATCTGTCAGTCAGCCTTGTAATCCAAAGATCGTGTGTTCGAATCCTTATGGATCTTATTTTTTTTTTGTTTTTTTCTTACTAGCAGTAACTGTTGAACAAAAAATTTTGTATGATACATTTGTTAAAAGTGATTTTATTTTGCTCGTGGGGTTGCTCCACTCGCTAACGCTCGTTTCGCAATATTCCCCACTCACAAAATAAAATGCCACTTTTAACACTTGTATCATAAATAACTATTTTCTACAAGCGTAGGAAACAAATTCATTTTTTCAATTATTTATTCATGCAAATGGAAACAACTAACAAGAGTAACATTCTCTATCCACTAATTATTCGTAATATTTATTGTAAATGTACAATTTGATGCATTATGTAAATTTATAGCGGAAGCCAGCATATTTTTTGAAGATGGCTGATTTCCTGAAGAAGAAGGTAACTCGGGCAATACATTATCGAAAGAAATCGAATGTGCAGGCACAGGCATCAAATCGTCGCCGATCGATATAGACGTGGATGGTTCTAAAATGCACCCGGAAGACGATGTAGTGTTCAAATTGAGAATTTTGTTGGACATTTCTTTTTTTCGATTGGTGGAGTCTTCTAAATACCCCTCTGCAACTGAAGTCGATTTCCATCTTCCTAGGCGTTTGATATTAGTTATACCCACACCACAGTCAGCAAGTAAAGTGGCTGAGGAACGCCTGAAGCTGTGACCAGTGTAAAGCTCTGGATTTTGAAGGCGCAAATATACTGCTATTTCGGAGGGTATCTTTCCTATGGTATTGATTCCTACACATTGCACAGTACATTTTCCACTTTTGTAATACAAGAATAAACGACGGTGAGGAGTCTCTTTTGGACGTAAATGTACATAATTTCTGTATACGTTCAAAAAATAACCATCATTTGCTTCTTCAGATATCACGAAGGATCTAGAGGAATGATTTTTGGAATCCTTGATATTAACAATTATCAGGTTTTCTTTGTCGTCTATGTCGTCAATGGTGAGTTTTGTCAGCTCTTCTCGTCTGCAAGCACCAGCTAATCCAAAAATTGCTACTAACTTAATCATGAGGTATATGTCATCGGGTGCTTCAGTCATACATTTTGAAACGTCTTCTTGAGTGAAGATTTTGGCCTTTTTCGGTCGAAAACCGACATTCTGTCTTTTAATGAATGCAATTATTTTGTAAAATTTGCTAATATCCAAATTTTGCTTTACTTTGAATACACTCTTCAACATTGAATATCTTGCCCATAAAGTGTTCGGCTTCCATGTTTTAGACATTTCTAGAAAATAAGCCAAGAATACTTCTTCTTTATTTGGTGTTTTCACTTTTTTATTGTTGCACCATTCAATAAAACTCGTGTATTGCTTCTCATACCTTTGTTTAGATTTCGTTGGCAATAACTCTAAGTTCGCATCTGTAGCTGCTTGCACGATTTCTTGTGGAAGTTCTTCATCAGATGAATAATCCATTGTGGCAATTTCACTGAATCGAAAATTTTATATAAGTAACGCTTTGTCTGTCACTCTGACAATTACAAACAAATTTGTGTATTGATCGGCATGACAACATCAATTGTTACCTACTCGTTATCAGATCAATCAAAGCCTATATATAGGGTGATTTTCATAACAATACATTTTTATTTATCAATATTTGTTCATTTTTTCAATAAATAGTGCAAAATAATGGATGATTTTGAACAAACTCACTTAGTATTGCAACAAAAAAGCTTGAACTTTCATATTTTGTCACCCACCACTTATATTTTACGAGGATATCATATAAATGTTTTTCCCGCACTAGTGTGGGAAAACTTTTCCCGCACAACTGTGGGAAAATGACACTTTCCAAACTGAATTGCGTGCGGGTAGAGAGTGAATCACGCACGCTTGTAGGAAAAAGTATTGATCCTAACTCATGCGGAAAGTGATGCTTTCCCGCACGCGACTGCCGTTAACCCGAACGACGCGGACTTGTTAGGAAAATTACTATTATCAATTTTCGTAACAATAGTAACCAAATAAATAGATCTTAAAATATAGTAGACATAACAATAGTTCAGAAACCCCTACCAATATCTGAATATGAAAACAAAACAAAAAACACATATTGGCTCAAGAGCAAGCAATACCCTCGATGAAACGAGAATCGGTTTTAAGCGTTCAGTTTCATTTTTTTGCGTAAATTTTTTGGTACAAATGATTCAATTCATTTGTTAGAATTTGTGACAAATGAAAAAAAGGCAAGTTTTCGAATTCTTAAGGGAATTATAAATCCAGAAGAAGCAAAAACTTCTTCAGAAAATCATTAGTTATTGCTCAAAACCGATTCTACCTTTTTGGCGCTCCAAGCTGCGTAGTTGTACTATTGCCCTTGAAAAAATAAGTGCCCACAAACCCAAGATGTACGTCGCAATGATAAAATGAGACTTTCGTGAGATGGTGCCTCTTAATCTGGGATCATATAGAATTTTGTCAAGGCATTTTTATGTGGTTTGTTCAGCGAGTTGTAGGGATGTATTTCTTTCACGTATAAATTCATTCAAGCAAAAAAAAAGTTCATTTGATAATGTATGGCAAGTCAACAATTAAGACTATTAACCAGAACACTTGAGAGCAATTTCCAACAGCATTACTTCATATTTAAATTCTCTGTCGGAAGTTTGACACAAGCCAGAATCCTCGAGTACCATTACATAAAGTGGCTTTCAGTAGAAATTAAATTGAGATGATGTTCAACAACAGCTTTATTGTTGTGATTCCGAATATCATTTCTTTGTTCATACATATGTCCATTATTAATCAGGTGAATGTTTTCCAGAGTAATTTTATTCCCAATTCCTTCATTTTCATCATGTGTACCTGAGCGTAGGTTGGATCTCTATGTCTAACCGTTATTCATAGTGGAGATCAGTTTCTGTAAATGGCATTATTCAATTAGATAATGGCCCACGGCGACCTTTATCGCCTTCTACCCAATTATGTTGTGACTGCTTCGCCAGTGAAATTGGGATTCATTTATTATATTTTCTCCATAAGCCGAATGAGTGGGAGAGAGAAACTTTTTCTGGCGGTCAATAAATTATCTCTCGCACTCATTCGGCTTATGGAGAAAATAATAGGCGATACCTTCATAGTTTTTGGAGATAATAGCATCAAACTTGGTATTGTCGGATTCCTTATGATCGTCACTAACCGATCATGCAATGATATACCGGGTGTTCTTTTTAAAAAAATTATTGAAGATGGCGCTCAGCTGTCATTTTGAAACTTATAGCTGGAATTTTTTCATGAAAAAGTAGGTTTTTATCTCCTATTTGAGCCTTCCAAATTTCGTTGCGATATACCAGGTGGTTCAAAAATTAGTAGGGGGGAACGGACTTTAGACTAGCACTGTATACAGTGCGGCTTTTTATAGTCCCGCCCCCCTGCTAACTTTTGAAACGGTTTGCCGTAGAGAGAAATATAACGCATTGTGATTGCTCGATAGATGGCGCGGGGGGGCACAAAAACCTAATTTTTTTTAATGGCATGGGGGTCGAGTGACACATCGTTGAAAAGAGAATTTGATTCTCTTTTCAACCATTTAATTTTTTTTAAATTTCGTTGACACGTTTTTTCACAATAAGCATTTGAAGTGTCAAGTGTAAGAGCGGATCTGAATTCGTTTCCTTACCTTACCTCAATAACTTTTGAAGTGTTTGATGTGAAATAATGGGACGGAAAATATTTTGGGTGGTATTAAAAT
Source organism: Chrysolina haemoptera (assembly GCA_958298965.1). Taxonomy (NCBI): domain Eukaryota; kingdom Metazoa; phylum Arthropoda; class Insecta; order Coleoptera; family Chrysomelidae; genus Chrysolina; species Chrysolina haemoptera. Next base: position 2,381,625 of record OY282591.1, read on the forward strand.
AATAATGTTTGAAGAAAAATTCCTTAATTGTTCTAGTGATTCACAATTGCAATCAATACCACGAAATACGGTCAATAAAGACAATTCACAACATTAATAATTATTCATTTTGAATTCCTTTCAAAGCTTAATTAGGTATTAGGATATCGAAATTATACCCATTTCATTTATTTTTAATGACAAAAGTAAAAACAGGTACTACGAAAGGACTATTTATTGGATTTGTTTAAATGACAATAATTAATTAGTTACCTATAAAAGTACAATGGATTGATGAATTATTGTATTCATATTCACTGGGGAGTTTTGTCTACTTATAATTATTATTTACTTTGAATATTTGATATCATCATGGTTCGTATACGTCCTTTCGAAGAAAAAATTGAAGCAATTTATAATTTTGGTGAGGCCCATCGGAACTACCACGAAGCGGAGAGAATTTTTAATGAAAAATTTCCTGAACATCCTATAACTCGGAAATATTTGAGGGAACTAGTTGAAAAATTCAACAGAACTAGCAGTGTTCGTAGGAAAGGTGGAGCTGGTCGAAAATCAATTCCGGAAGAGACAAAGGTTTCGATAATTGCCGAAATGGTGGTAACTCCGCAACAAAGTACCTCTCGTGTAGCAAGTACGATTGGGGTCTCAACAGCTACAGTAAAATAAATATTTGGAGAAACACAAGTTCCATCCATACAAATTAGTAATGTTACACCAACTCACAGAAGACGACCCAGACCGAAGAATGGAATTTTGTGAAATTATGGAGGAAAAGATAGCTAGGAACCCCAATTACATTAGGAATATTTGTTTTTCAGATGAAAGTACCTTTTTTTTTAACGGAAATGTGAATACACAAAATGTGCGATACTGGAGTGATATAAATCCCAATATCTTTCGAGAAGGTCACACACAGTTCCCACAGAAAGTAAATGTGTGGGCTGGAATTCTGGGAGACCATATTGTAGGTCCCTTATTTCTGGAAGAAAACTTAAACGGTAATTTGTACCTGGATTTACTAAGAGATACGGTTGAACCACTCATACTTGGAATATTAGAAGAAAATGAGAACGAATTTCAGGAACACATCACCTTCCAGCAAGATGGGGCCCCTCCTCACTTCCAACGTCAAGTTCGAGAGTATTTGGATGTAACATACCCTATGAGATGGATTGGACGTCGTGGACCAATCGAATGGCCGGCACGATCACCAGACCTTACACCTTGTGACTTCTTTCTGTGGGGCTACGTCAAATCCAAAGTGTATGAGCAACAATCCAACTCTTTGGAAGAACTTAAAGAACGAATATAACACGGGTTTGTGCTGGTATAACTGCAGACATGTTGAATAATGTTCGGCAGGAATTTGTGAATCGAATTTTTTATTGTCAAGAAGTATTAGGTGGACATTTCGAACACCTGCTTCGTTAATTGACAACAATTTTGCTTCTAATTATTTAAATCCACATGTCATAATAGTTTGTTTTCTTTTTGTTACATTGACACTTCAAATGCTTATTGTGAAAAAACATATTAACGAAATTTAAAAAAAATTAGATGGTTGGAATGAGAATCCAATTATCGTTTCAACGATGTGTCACTCGACCCCCCATGCCATTTAAAAAAATTAGGTTTTTGTGCCCCCCCGCGCCATCTATCGAGCAATCACAATGCGTTATATTTCAAAAAGTAGTATCGGTGAAACCCTCGAAACGATTTTTTTTTATCGCTCTACGTCAAACCGTTCAAAAGTTAACAGGGGGGGACTATAAAAAGCCGTCCTGTATATATCTCCGCTAAGACTAAATTAACTCTAATGCCAATTTCGTTGTTTACAGGTTTTACCGGTACCCAGTGTGAAATCGACATCGACGAATGTAAAGACAAACCGTGCTTGAACGGCGGTAATTGCCACGACCTTATCAATTCCTTCAAATGCTCCTGTGCCACGGGATTCACCGGATCCAGATGTCAAATAAATATCGACGATTGCTTGTCTAATCCGTGTCGAAACGGCGGCCTCTGTCACGATTCCATAGCCGCCTATACCTGCGAATGTCCTCCCGGTTTCAACGGACTGTCCTGCGAAACGAACATCAACGACTGCCTTTCGGCTCCTTGCTTGCACGGCGAGTGCATCGATGGCGAAAACTCGTTCACTTGTACTTGTCATCCTGGATATTCCGGCGCCCTTTGCCAACATCAGATCAACGAGTGCGAGTCTAATCCTTGCCAGTACGGCGGAACGTGCCAAGATTTGGTCAACGGATATCAGTGTCTCTGCAAACCGGGCACCTCGGGACCTAACTGCGAAATCAACGTCAACGAATGCCACAGCAACCCTTGTAGAAACAGCGCCAGATGCGTGGATGGTATCAACAGGTATGTTTGAGTATAATATGTTTTTGGAAGAGGAAATAATTTGCTCTAAATTTTTTTCATGCACTCAGTGGTTACCGATATTATGAACCGTAAGTTGTTTGTTGATGTTTGTTTGTTTTTTGGTTTTTTGATTTTGCTAATGTGCATGAAATCTGGGCATACTATTGTCCTCGACAACGAAAGCATTTCGGCATGTCATTTTCCGATCATCCCACATAGCACATGTAAGTCTAATTTATGTCCAGTGAATGTACAGTATGGATCTCACGGACCTCTACTGGACACGTCCATAAATCTCCGGTAAAAGTTCACAAAATCTCCAAATGATAAGTAATGTCCATTAAACGTTTGAGACAAACATAACATGCTAGCCCATTGACAATACAATATTGATTTTATACACATCCGTGAAGATCTACACAATGTCCAGAAATGAACGTACACTGAACGTTGGAATGAACGGTGAACGTACATATGTGGTCCAGTATTCTTCATTCGGTGCATATCCGTCAAAATTAAATTATAGAAGTATTCAGTTGATCCAATTTTGTTCACCTTATGGACAAAAAACGTAACATATTGAATGTACAAATAAAGTACTGTATTTCACATTCTAAGTATATACATCCAAATAATTACACTTTATGGACGTACTAAGTATTTCACATTTCGAAGTATATACATTCAAATACTTACAGTTTATGGACATATTAAGTATTCTTCGTCCAATGGACGTACATATTTACGTATAATAAGTAAAAAATTGTTTTGTTTTGTTAAAATTGTTTTCTTCGCTAACAAGCTGTTGTGCCCTTACGAACGGCAGCCCTCAAAAGTCGAAACTTTGAACGTGCGATTCCTAGCACTTTCTCGGGCCTTGAGAATAAAAATCTGTCGTCGATAGAATTTTAACCTACCAGACCTGCAGCATCAATGGCTTTGGACGTGAATAGTCTTAACCACTGAGCTACCTGGCCCTGTTGGTATTTTCTTATTGATGTTTCAAGTTGGTCGAATATTTCACGTCCATTGATTATCCATGAGACATACAATATGAAATGTACAAAGCACATCCTGAATAGGACATCCACTGGACATCCATATCGATCAATCGTGGACATCGTGTGCTATATGTGATACGCGAAAGAGTACCATTAATCAGCGTTTTCCGTTTCAGCTACATTTGTGAGTGCATCCCCGGATTCACTGGAAGGCATTGTGAAAACGACATAGACGAATGCTCATCAAATCCCTGTGCGAATGGTGGAGTGTGCATAGATCTGGTAAACGGTTTCAGATGTGAATGTCCTAGAGGGTATTTCGACGCACGCTGCCTCAGCGATGTCGACGAGTGCAAATCTAATCCTTGCAAACATGGAGGTAGTTGTGAAGACGGCGTCAATCAATTTATTTGCCACTGCTTGCCCGGGTATGGAGGCAAACAGTGCGAGATCAACATCGACGAATGCGCTTCCAATCCTTGTCAGCACGGTGGAAACTGCCGAGATCACCTTGCCTCCTACACTTGCGAATGCATTCCTGGTTACTCGGGTATTAATTGTGAATACAACATAGACGACTGCGCCATAAATCCATGCAAAAACGGTGGCAGCTGTATAGACCTAGTGAATGATTTCAAATGCGTTTGTGAGGTTCCTTTCACGGGTAGGGAATGCCAAGAGAGATTAGATCCTTGCCAACCGAATTTGTGCCAACACAACGCCAAGTGCACACCAAGCTCGAATTTCATGGACTTTGCCTGCACCTGTAGCGTTGGATATACTGGCAGATTCTGTGAACAGGATGTTGACGAATGCGTGGTTTCCAAACCTTGCAGAAATGGCGCTACCTGTAGAAATACTAATGGATCCTACATGTGCATCTGTATGAGAGGTTATCAAGGCAAGGACTGCGCCACTAACACTGATGACTGTGCTTCATGTAAGTAGCATCAGTTTTGTGTATTCTACTATGATGTTAATTTTTTTTTCACGTTTTTCAGCTCCTTGTCAAAACGGGGGAACCTGTTTGGATGAGATAGGGCAGTTCTTGTGTCTTTGCGTAAACGGTTTCGAAGGGAGACAATGCGAAATCGATATAGACGAATGTTCTTCGAATCCCTGTCAAAACGGAGCAACGTGTAACCAGTATGTCAACTCTTACACTTGTACTTGCCCTCTTGGATTCTCCGGTATAAACTGTCAGACAAACGACGAAGATTGTACCGAAAGCAGCTGCATGTATGGAGGAACTTGCATTGATGGTATTAACACGTACCTTTGCACATGCAAACCTGGGTAAGTATGACGTCATTTGTTGTGATTACTGTTAGTTTGATGATGTTTTTTATATGACAGGTATACTGGTTCTAATTGTCAAAACAGGATCAACCTATGCGACAGTTCGCCGTGCTTGAATGGTGCTGCCTGTCAGGATCATACTTCACATTACACTTGTCATTGTCCATTCGGTTATACAGGAAAGAACTGTGGCGAATATGTCGATTGGTGTGCTACAAATCCCTGCGAGAACCATTCTACATGTCAGCAAGTCAAAAATCAATACTCTTGTTCTTGTGGACCCGGATGGACTGGAAAAGTGTGTGACGTAGAGATGGTTAGTTGTAAAGATGCTGCAACGAAAAAAGGTATTATTTTCTTCCAGTCAACTCATCAATGGTACTTACTCGTAATGTTATTTCAGGAATTCCTTGGAACTTACTCTGCAACAATGGTACTTGTGAAACAATCGGCAACTCTCATAGATGTCACTGCAAAGAGGGATACACCGGCTCCTACTGCCAAAAGGAAATAAACGAATGTGAATCGGCTCCGTGTCAAAACGGTGCGACTTGTAAAGACCTGATCGGTTCATATAGTTGTGTATGTCCTAAAGGATTCCAAGGCCAGAATTGCGAGTTGAATGTCGACGATTGCAAACCGAATCCATGTCAGAATGGTGGTACTTGCCACGACTTGGTTGATAGCTTCCTGTGTTCTTGTCCACCTGGAACCCTGGGCTACATTTGTGAAGTTAATATAGATGACTGCCGACCCGATTCTTGTCATAACAATGGAACTTGCATAGATCAAGTGAGAGGATTCGACTGTAAATGTCCTCCCGGATTTGTTGGGCCACGATGCGAAGGAGACATTAACGAATGCCTGTCAAATCCATGTTCGAATCCCGGAACGCTGGACTGTGTTCAGCTAGTGAATGACTATCAATGCAACTGTCGGTCTGGCTATATAGGACATCATTGTGAGCGCAAGGTTGATATATGTGCAGGTAGTCCGTGCGTAAACGGAGGAGTCTGCATTCCAACGCATTCCGGTCATAAGTGCACTTGCCCAGAAGGATTCTACGGCACGAGGTGCGAGTTTAGCGGCTATGACTGTGATTCAGATCCTTGCAAGAACGGCGGTGTTTGCCGAATTTCGGACGGAGGAGGTTATGTTTGTGACTGTCCACCTGAGTCTACGGGCATAAATTGTGAGGTGGATTTGATAAACGAATGTGACAGCAATCCATGTTTACATCCTGATGCGGTGTGTCAGAACAAATTGGGCGACTACATTTGTTACTGTCCAGCGAGACACATCGGCAAAAATTGCGAGATATTCGATCGTACTGCTCCGGCGGGAATCGGGAAACCTGTCAGGCCTCATCAAGACTTCAAAAGCGTTTATGAAAGAGATTTGGAAAAACAACGTCAACAGTGCCTGATGAACAAATGTCCCATGAAGCGAGGAGATATGGTGTGCGATGAAGAGTGTAATACTTATGCCTGTGACTTTGACGGTCAAGATTGTTCACTAGGAATAAATCCATATGCAAATTGTACTGCTCCGACTAAATGCTGGCAAGTTTTCGGGGATGGCAAGTGCAATGAAGATTGTAATAATGCTCAGTGTCTGTTCGACGGTAGAGATTGTGAAAAGAAACTTCAAGCGTGCAATCCCATTTATGATGCCTATTGTCAAAAGCACTATGCCAATGGATATTGCGATTACGGCTGTAACAACGCAGAATGCAACTGGGACGGTTTGGATTGTGAAAATGAACCGCCGAATCTGGCAGACGGTGTTATATCTATGGTTATCTTGATGGACATGGAAGGCTTCAAGAAAAACTTGGTGGCTTTTCTGAGAGATACAAGTCATCAGTTGAGGACCATATTGGTGGTGAAGAAAGATCAACTAGGAAATGATATGATATATCCCTGGATGGGTTCCACACAAACAACCAACTTACAGGACTACAATTTCAAACAAAAACATCATATAGTTTACTCTGAACAAGCCCAAACAGGCGTTAAAGTATATCTAGAAATCGATAACAGAAAATGTTCAACAATGGGCGAAAGTCTGGATAACTGCTTCCAAACAGCCAGTGCAGCTGCAGAATTTTTGGCAGCCAAGGCTTCCAAACACACTTTGTCATCATCTTTTCCCATTTATCAAGTAAATGGTTCGACTGGCTTAGATGAAGATGAGAACCCACCCGCAAATGCAAAATACGTTCTGATCGGTGTTTTGTTGGTAATTGTTCTGTGTTCCGTAGTATTTTTGATTGTCCAGCAAAGAAAACGTGCTGCCGGTATAACTTGGTTCCCCGAAGGATTTTTGAGAACCAATTCGGGGACCAGAAGAAGATCTCGTAGACGTGGACCTGAAGGTCAGGAACTCAGGAACCTCAGTAAAAACCAATCGATACCGGGAATAGAAACTGATCCCAACAGTCATCACGGTCACGTTCCTCAATGGTCCGACGATGAAAGCGATATGCCACAACCGAAACGTTTCAGAGGAAACGACTTGGGCTATTCCAGCGACCACACAGCTATCACGGAATACGAAGAAGCCACCGAACCCCGTTGGACCCAACAACACCTCGACGCCGCCGACATAAGACCTCCTCCTATGCTCACGCCACCTCAAGGAAACGAACATATCGACATAAATGCCATAGGTCCTTGTGGAATCACACCTATCATGATGGCGGCCAAACGAGGTGGGGGCATGGATACCGGCATAGACGAAGATGAAGATGACGGTGCCGGCGCGATCATACAAGACTTGGTAGCTCAAGGTGCCGAGTTGAACGCAACCATGGACAAAACCGGAGAGACTTCTCTTCATCTTGCAGCCAGATATGCCAGGGCGGATGCCGCCAAGAGGCTGCTAGATGCAGGGGCGGATGCTAACGCTCAGGATAACACCGGTAGGACTCCGCTTCATGCAGCGGTTGCTGCCGATGCTCTTGGAGTGTTCCAAATTTTGTTGAGGAACAGAGCTACGAACCTGAATGCCAAAATGCACGAAGGCACCACACCTTTGATCCTTGCCGCACGTTTGGCCATCGAAGGAATGGTGCAGGATCTCATCAGTGCCGAAGCTGATATAAATGCAGCGGATAACTCTGGAAAAACTGCTCTCCATTGGGCTGCCGCTGTTAACAACGTTGAGGCTGTTAACATTTTAATATCCAGTGGAGCGAACAGGGATGCCCAAGATGATAAGGTAGGGGAATTTTTTAAAATGATAATTATTTTTTGAAATAGGACAGTTTGTTGTTGAAATAGATCTTTGACAATTTATTGTACAGATGTCATTGACAGATGGCAGATATACATTGAGTTCAAGATAAGGTATATTGGAAACGTTAATTAAAACAGTTTTGGTTCAATGAGAAAAAAGTTGAGACCATCTGGGAGTATTAAATTTAAAAAAAATATTTTCAAGTAATTTTGAAAAGGCTGTATTTTTTTGATTTTCTATTTTATTGTTTTGCTGGTGTTGGTCAGAGATGGAAGAATGGAAAAAACTTTCTTGTATCAGTTTTTCTGTCCGGCGCGGCGTTTCGTTTTCGATCAACCATAATCAACTTAATTTTTTTAAATATGATTCTGTTTTATTTACTATAGTTTTTTGACGATTTTTTTTTATTTCAAGATTGTACCACATACAGTGTGTTTTACTTCCCATGAAATCCACCCGTAACTTCCGTAATTTTTGAAACTTGCAGAATCAATAGACATCAAAAATGACATTTCAAGTGATATACACTGCACGCCAGTAGCGAGGGAACCACTGACACTTAGTAGAAGGCGATATATCGAAAAAAAAAAATATATTTTTCAGGAACAGACTGAATTACGAATGAAAAGAAATTTTCGACCTAGTTTACCTTCTACTAATTTTTTTTAGAAAATGTCGGTGGTTCCATTGCAGTGTATACCACTTGGAATCAGGATTCATTTAATTTGAATCCAGGCGCGTGTCTAAGGTCATTCCATGGGGGGGTATGGGGGTAATCATCACATTATTGCAATTTATGAGACCCTTGCACTGTTTGAATCATGAATAAAATTATTGATTTAGTTCAAGTAATTTTTTCCATTTTAACCAATGAATAAAATAAAATCTGATTTCAGAAATAACATTTTGATATAAAAACAGATATTTTTTAAATAATACAACAGCAATCAGTTTTTCCTTCTTTCTATTTTTTTTTTTATAAAGTAATTCCAAATTGTTTTTTTTTTTTCATCTTCCATTCATTTTTATTTTAAAGTCGGGAAAGTCGGGATTATTCTGACTTAGCATCTCGATAGCTAATTCTGAGATTATAATTTAGCCTTCTGACTTAGTATCTCGGAATTAGCTAATTCTAATTCCGATTTAGTTTTTTGTTCGAAATTATGAATAGGATATTCATGAAATCTGCTGTGGAATCATCTGCGGCTGAAAGACAAACTTTAGTCGCTATTTTCCATCGTTCAAGATTAACCTCTTGGGAGGTATTCATGTTGAAAAGGGAAACATTCTCCATGAAAATTGAAAAATGTGATTTAATTGTAATATCTAAGAGAAATAACTAATTCCCCGGCAAAAGCCACGTTGGACATTGAACTACATCTGATAGATATTGTGAAAAGACTCTAACTGAAAAGAAAAGAAAAAATCTGAAAGTGAAAATTCGCCTTTTCATTCAGATAGTTGATTTTTTAAATTTTCTCTAGTTTTCATTGAAAATTCATTAAATAAATCAGATATGGAGAATGTTTTTGAAAAATATCACTCACAGAAATCGTTCATTACATTGAAGCAAGGTTCACTTCTCTCGCATTTAATCAACAATACATTTTGGTCGACGAAAATCTATTTCGCTTTGCCAAGCTCATCAGGGAGATTGATAAAATTGGAAAGCAGGCTCTTCAAAAACAATATGAATCTCCCTGATGAACTTTGCAAAGCGAAATAGATTTTCGTCGACCAAAATGTATTGGGGATTAAATGCGAGAGAAGCGAACCTTGCTTCAATGAAATGAACGATTTCTGTGAGTGATATTTTTTAATAACATTCTTCCTATCTAATTTATTTGATGAATTTTCAATGAAAACTAGAGAAAATTAAAAAAAATCAACTATCTGAATGAAAATGCGAATTTTCAATTTTCACTTTCAGATTTTTTCTTTTCAGTTAAGAGTCTTTTCACAATATCTATCAGATGTAGTTCAATGTCCAGTGTGGCTTTAGCTGGGGAAGTAGTTGTTTTCTGTTAGATATTTCAAATAAATCACATTTTTAATTTTTCAATTTTTATGGAGTATGTTCCCCTTTTCCGATTCAGTATTTCGCAATAAGTAAATTCTGAGATGATGAGTCGGAATTCTGACTTAGCATCACGGAACTGGTGAAAATTTTAATAATTGTAGCCCTTCTATGCCTGCTTATGATCGTTTCAGGAAATATTTTTTGTTCAATGACATTTTTCATCCTACAGAAAAATTCATTTTAAAATCTATTCATTAATTTTTGGAACATTGGAATATGTGATTCATATAATATTAGGTTCATTGAATTTCCTATATTTCTACTTATGAAGTTATAATCCTGGCATATGTTTGTAAATTTGTTAATTATTATATGTTTGTCAAGTGTTTTAAATATGTATTTTTGTTGGCAAGTCGCGTATTATGTCTAATATTTTTTTAGGATGAAACACCTTTGTTTCTTGCTGCACGAGAAGGATCATATCAGGCTTGTAAGGCTCTACTAGAAGCCTATGCCAACAGAGAAATTACAGATCATATGGATAGGCTACCCCGAGATGTTGCAAGTGAGAGATTGCACCATGATATTGTGCGATTGCTGGACGAACATGTCCCTAGAAGTCCACAAATGGTGAATGTAATTCCCAATAACAACATGATGAGTAAGTTAAACCAGAAATATTTCTTTGCAAAAATAACACAAGTTTTTTTTTTTACTTACAGCTTCGGCTACTGGTCACATGTTACAGCAACCCACAGTTATTGTTCCTAAGAGGCAGAAGTCCAAGAGGCCTAGTAAAAACAGCGGACCGACGAGTCCAGAAGGCGAAGGAATACCTAACCCAGGAAGTATGCGTCGAAAACCCAGTGTTAAGAAGAATAACAATAATAATAACAAGAAGAATTCTCAACACAGTGAAATTCCACAAAGTGTAGACTCCATAACTTCGACTCTCAGTCCTGTCGAGTCTCCCATGACGAATTTACCGAGTCCGTATGATACAACATCGTTGTACACGAATATGGGCTTAGCTCAAGGCCTGGAAAGTCTTATGGGCAACAAACAACCCCCTAGCTATGAGGACGTTGTGAAGAACAACCTTGGTTTCACTTTGGACAATAACTACGGTGCCTTCAACATATTTCAAGATCCACTAATGATGCAGCAAAGGCAAATGCAAGCTAACACGCTGAGTCCTCCGTATTCTAACCAGTCTCCTCCTCATTCGGTTCAGTCGAACATGTCACTCTCGCCTCAGGGATACAACGGTTCGCCGTCTCCGGCAAAAAACCGTCCGTCCCTACCCACCAGTCCCACGCATATTGCTGCTATGAGAGCGGCGACGCAGCAGAAACACGGTGGCGTTCCTCAGGCCCAAAATCTCCAGATGGGTTTCGACTTCAGTCAGACGGGGCTTGATATTCCCATGACTTACTCGGGTTTGACAAGCACTACACCCGCCTCGTTGCACCCTCAGCAGTACCAGCAGCAAAATTATTATTTAACTCCCCCTTCTCAACATTCGGACCATTTGCTGCCGGACAATTTTCCCACCCCCAGTCCAGAGAGTCCTGGGCATTGGTCTTCAAGTTCACCGCGGTCGTGCAACTCGGATTGGTCCGAAACCATGACCAGTCCGAATACTTACGTGTCCTCAGGACATCAGACTAACAAAGGCTCCGATGCTATATATATTTGAGTGTTGAACACGAGTTGTGATTTTGTTATATCTCAGTAGAGGTGTTTTGCGCAAAATAACAGGCTGCACTCAAATAATATAAAAGTGAATGGGTTTATAAAATCCAAGATATTGGAAAATCTTGTACAATGATAATTTGATTGAATACAATTTCTGTACTAGCTCATATCTTGATGACTATTGAACTATATCTGAAGGATACCCTTGCAATTCAATACCCGATAATGGAAATTATCTATAATTCAAAACAGGAGATATCCTGTGTATTGGTTTCAGGGTTATTACTATTTGTTATAGGTTGGTCTTGTACTACTGCACAGATATCTGATGGGTATGATTAAAATGTTTGTCTAGGCTTAAGTGAAGCTAGTGGTTGTTTTCTAGTGAATACTAGCCCATAAAATTCATATTGAATAGAATTTTGTAAAAGACTTGGAAGTTGCTTTGCATTTGTTCATTATACAGTGTGGACTAAAATGATTGCTACTTATGGGAAACCTTTTATAATCAGGGTTACAATTACAATTTTGACATATGTCACGTGACCACCAAAATTTCGTCAATTTTCAATATTTCGTTATGAATAGGCAAAAAGTGGGGTTCTTTTCATAGATAGCAAAAAAAGTTAGTCCGATATAAGGAATTTTTTCTGAATATTATTTTTCTTGAATCACTTATAGGAATTTTTATAAACGTATTTATTCATTGAAATAGAAACTTGTACCCAAATGCTAGTGCAAAATTTATAAAACTGATTGTCACTTTGACCAATTTATAGAAAAAAGAAAGAAAACAATATGCATTTCGTAGTACAACATGGAAACTGGAGATTTCCCACTTCTGCTTCTTCATTTTTATTTATTACTCAAAAAGATTCTGCTGATATTTTCGCAAAACAAATTATTTTTTTGTAAATTAGTTTGTGACTCTTAAAATATAAAAAGTTATAACACAATTTAAGGAAATTGCAGCATCTAGAGTCTTCGTGATAACGAAATTCATAAATTTTGCACTAGCATTTGGGAGCAAACCTAAAAATCCTATTTTACTGATTGAATAAGTTAATAATGATTCCTTAAAGTTATTTTAAAAGTTATTTAAGACTAAAAAAGCGGTTTTTAATAAAAAATATTCTAATTCAATATGTTCTATTCAGAAAAAAAATAGTTTTTTTTAAATATCCAGGTCAATATTTTATACCCCACTATTAACCATAATGCACAAATCGGAAAATTGAAATAAAAAAAAAATAACAAAATTGCAATTTTTAATTATTTCAGAGAGATATTTAATATTTTGCTTGTAGACCTAAAATTGAATTGTAAACAAATTTTTTAAATAACTTTTTTTGTAATCTTCAAAAATATCTCAATTTTTTACTCATGCGAAATTAATTTTTCAAAATGGTCGTATCGGAGGTCACGTGACATCTGTCAAAATCATTTTTAGCTTTTCCTCTTTGATCCCCTAAAAAAAGTGTTTTTTATAACTATGATGATAAAAATGTTTCCCACATGTTACAAAAATTATGGCTCCCTCTGTATATTTAATGTCATTTTTATTCAAATTGGGACACTAAATTATGAAAAATATAAATATTGTCCTTTCTTCTTGAAAATTTAGATCTGGGTAGATATTGTCATTCTCTGTAATTATTTCTTTCAATAAATTTCGATATCTTGAGAAATAGAGGTTGAGTTGGCACATTTTTAGATATTTGCAAATGTCTCGCTTATATTGGTACTTCACTGGTAATTTATTGAAATCCCATTGTACACTTTGAACAATGCACCAACCAACATTGCGAAAGAATAAGATTTTCTGAGAAATCAAAATTAAAAAAGCTTTCCAAATGTATCCAACTCTATGGTGGACGCTGTATTTGCTTTATGAAATTATCTTTAATTGTCTGAAGTTTTTTTGCAACCTTTTGAAAAATGAAGCTATAGAATAATGATATTAATAATAATAATACACCAAAAACAGTATAATGAAGAGAAAACAGCTTTAAAAACAAATACATTCCATAGTATATTAACAATTTTGTTTTTATTTTTAATTTGTGTCAAAAATAATTTTTGAATAATGCCCAGAAAAATTTAAAAATGAATTTTATGATCTACCAGAAAAAAGTTCTAAATAATTTTTAATGTTTACATTATAGAAATATCTCGGTTTGACTTGTTTTCATGAAATTAAATCCAAAATAGTAAATATAAATTTAATTCAATGAAAAGTATGAGAACAATAGTATGCTATTTTGAAAATTTACCGTGTTTGATAGTAATTAGCAAAACGGAACTCTCGAGTTATTGGCGACTTTCAGGAAACAGAATTGCAATCCTTTGTGATTTATATTCTCACTGGGATATTTTCCCAACTATTTCAATACCCATATTATTTCAGATTTTTAGAGTCAACTGATTTTTGATTTCAAAAATCCTTTTAAAGTATTGAAAAATCTCCGTGATATATCCAATCTCATAATTTTTCATAAAATCTGACAGATGATCATGAAAAGCTTATCATTATTTGATGAAAACTATTCTTGGTGTCAGAATGTTACTCATCAAAGGGGCACGACTGAGCATTCCAGAGTACATCTGCATGTTTCCGGGCCCCTATATGAATTAGTTTCCAAGCACAGTTGAGAAGCTTCACGAAAATGTAAAAAGTTTTATATTAATTGAGTGCAGTAAAATAAGTGGTCTCATTTTTTAAGTAAGTGCCTATCGATAAAAGGTGATTGTATTGAGTTACTGCCTACATCCATTTGGACCGATATCAATCCAAAAAAATTATTCTCACTCTTGTGCCTTGATACGCCTTGTTATTTTGAATGTGTTGTAATATTATATAGAATACATAAATCCATTTTGTACATATCTTAGTATATTATTGTTAGTTTAGTGTTATATTGATCCAACAAGTATTTTGCTATTTAAATTTATATGTTTGCAATCAAACATTTTATTTATTATATTTCTTTAACAAATGAGTATATTTTTCTTCTTCCTGAAATACTTGTAATATCTATTATTGATAAATGCGAACATATGAATTTTATTTATGGTTTTAATTTGATTACTCAAAATTCATGACATTTTGTAATTTTACTGATAGATAAGTTCGGTCTCTCTATTTTTCTTTGTTTTTGTGTGCAGAAATTAAAAATTCATAAGGTTTTTATTTTGCGAGTCTGTGATTCAAATGTAATTATAGCAACAATTTGACAATATCGTATGACGTTAGTGATATTAATAATAAACAAAAAAAGTATTTTTGATAATCCTTTATATAAAAAACGCACATTCCACCTTTTGGATAGAAGAAGTGTCTTTCAATTGTTATACGGTTCATATAAACATATCAAGTAGAAAAGTGATTGAGGAGTTGATATTTCTTTCATCATCGAGAATCTCAGAAATAAAGATACTAACACCGTAATTGCTGTTCTATGATGTATGTTGCAGATTGTGTATATTAAAAAATCAGTTGGTAGTAGTATATTTATAATTATATATTCCTATTGAAATCAGCTGGTTTTTATTGTAAAAAGTACTGATTAGATATTTTATGGTAATGATCATGATTTTGATAATTAGTTTTCGTTTCAGCAAATGCTGCTATCTGGTTATCAGCAGATGCTTTTATCTTTTATTCTAGTTTAAGGTCACATGCTTTGTACTATATACTTTTAAATAAATACGTTTTGTAATACATGGAATTAGTTTTCTTCCGAAAAAAATCGGGTACACAATATATTATTGAATGATCAAATTAAAAAATCAGTACATTATGTTGATAGAGGAAACTTTTAAAACATCTTTCAAAATGGCGACCCGACTCCATTTTGTATATAAAATTTGTTTCAAGTTGTCAAAGAGAAGTTTATGAAATACCCCTTGGGATTACTTTATCGATAGAATCTATTATAATAGCTCACTTATGAGCGTATTTCATACCAAAGTTAGGAAGGATTAAAATAAAACATGATTCCAACAAATACATATATATTAATAAAATATGGAATGGAGTTTAATACTGAATACGATGTATAACTATATGATGGTAATCAACGATAAACTGAATAATTATAATAAAATTCACTGGTATATGTACACTTATTTCGGACTGTGAACCTGTAAAAGATGAACATACATTCTAATATAAACGGAGTTCTGATATGGTGAATCAAATAAATCAGCCCAGCTATATAAAATTCACCAGATTATTTTGAAAAGTGTTATTGGAATATCCAGAAACAAAACATGACCAGTTAATTGGCCGGTGTGAATGCCACAAAAAAGTCTAATATAAGTAACAGTAAGATTAATTCAAATTGGATGGTAAGTCAAGAATTGAAACTGTTGAAGGTATTTGAGCTGTTTGACAACAATAATAATGAATTATTTAGGCTGAATTATTATGGTATTTTGTATTACATAATTGACAGTTGAACTTTGTAGCTACACAAATATAAATTTTTGAAGATAAAAAATAAAAGCATATAATTGATTTTTTATTTGTAACAAAAATAGTTGTCTTGACTTAAATTCTGAAAAAGACTGTCCTGTTTCCTACGGAAAGTTTCTAAAGCTGAAATTATATAACTCATAATAGATTTTCTAATCTATACTAGTACATAACACTGCCATGACTAGTGTCTCATAAAAAATTCTAAAAACTTTGAATGCAACAAATAAATAAAATTCCGAAATTTGCACTAAGATGCTAACAAGAAAGCATACATTGAGATCAAAATAAATTGCTGTTATTGAAATAGTCCACTGAGAGAAGCCAAGAAACATATGGAAACCTGCTAAAATAGATTAAAAACTCATCATATGAACAACATCTTGCATACAGACATAGTATTATTATTATTATTATTATTATTTATGAAGAAATTTGATATTTGAATAACAAACATCTAAACTCAGATAATTCAATAAATTACATTTATTTGTAACTAGTTTTTTGACTGCCTGTTCACCTTATTGTTCAATCATTTGCAATAACTTACACAATTTATTGTTTGCTTACTTTTAACTTTTAAGGTTGTTCGTACTGATTTGGCATTCCACTGTTAAGCAGATTCAGATGCCCTTTCAGGTTGAACATTTTTTTATTCAATTTGATTTTGGATTTGATGGAACAACCTATGGCACCAATGTGATGTGGGTTGAACCTGTCTATAACTGGTTCATTCTTTGTTGAACTATTTCAATACAAAGAATATATAGAATGATCAGGCATATGCGGCAAATAATTTTCTTTTGGGATACAAATTCTTATTGAAAATAACCAAAAGAATAAATTCAGTAAAAGTAAAGAGAGGAGTAGAAAAAATCAAATTGAACAAGCTACCAAATACTTCAAAACATAAATATTCCTAAAAATATTTTTTTTGTTTTCATACAATGTTAAGAGGCCTAAAATTAGCAATGGAAAAGTAACATGCAAAAATGGAATGTACAACCAATGCATTTTTCAAATTTGCTATAACAAGTCCCAATCAACTTTGATTGGCACATTTAAGTATCGTTTTCTATACATAATTAAAACTATTTACAAGGTCATGAGAAACTATGCCCTAGAAGCTTAAGAGGAATAAAATTTCAAAGTAAAAAATCGGATAGTTTCTCAAAAGCATAATTTTCTCATGACATATTGCATATTACAAAATAAAAATAAATCCTAGTTCCTATTTATTTTATTTTCCCAACCACTCGCTCACCCTTCCATTATCAAAGACAAGGTTATGCCTTGGAAGTGGTACCAGTCGTCCACGCTTGAGAATTTCCATATTTTCCCCAGGATAGTACTGTGTAATAAAAAAAAGGAAGTTTTATTGTACATGAATATAATCGATGTAAAGAGTTTATTATACGTATTTTCAGCAATAGTTATACAACTCCATATATAGAGTTTTTCATCCTTCTTTGTAACTGAAAGAATCGCCGATTTTTTTATTCACATTTCTCATGAGAGTATTTATCAGTAATCATACTGTTTTCTTCTTTTTTAGGAGAGTAATGCTTCATATTTTTTTATTCAAGTGCAAAACTTAAAAATAAAAATGTTCAATGAGAGTTATAAACAATTTCTTATTTATGTAATGTTTTGATTCATCTCAGAAACGTACATGTGCAAGAATACTTTGTTACGGGTCGCCACGAATAATCGAAAGTGATTTTATGAATTTGTGGTAATTCTTATCCGGACATTTCTCCGTATATCTAGCGATTGAAGTCCAAATATATATTTAACGAGAATGTCATTCTGTATGTACAGGATCTAGAGCCAGGTAAGCATATCCTTGTACTCGTATGGTTATGATGCTTAGGCCCTTTTCTTTGTGAACTGGAACACTTGAACTAGTTATCAGACGGCATTGAAACACCCAAGCAGTAGGTCTTACCCTCCCACTAAATAGAGGTTGGTATTGTTTTGTTCGGCCCCACGTTGGGCGCCATTTTGTTAGAGGCGAAATTTAGGGGAATTGAGTAGTGAATGTGTGATAGATATTTCACGCCGCAGTTGGCTGTCCCTGGCGTATGCCCAAAGCAACTAGAACTTAGTTAAGTTTAGATTTTTCATTTCTGAAGCAGTAAAAAATTGTCAAAATTTTATGAAATCGGTTTCAGTTACCTTTATTTGGGAGGTATTGTTTTAATTCTCCAGGCCACAGCTTGTCTGCCCGCTGGCAGTGTTTCGGCGCGGTTTGCGCAGGCTGTAGACCTATTATCACTGCTTACCAAAAAAAGTCTCAAAAACTTTAAAATTCAGTATCTCCCAAAAAAAAATTTTTTTCAACAAAAAAGTATTCTTTTATTTTGTCATCTTCTACTTCCCAATTCATTTATTACTCCAATTTTGGAAACACCCCGTCATGAAAAATATTTGATGAACTATAAACATATACAGAAATATAATTATTGTGATGCAATAGAAATGGAATAATTATGAACAAGAATTAGACTCTCTGTGAACTTTTTTTCATCAAAAATAATTTCTTTAAAATGCTAATTATATCTATTTTATTTTATATTTATTTATTTACAATATACAAAACTACAAAAATTGCATATAACCTTAAAATACTAAAAGTTTTATAATAATGAATGTAAAGAGTCACTTTCAATATTACAATCAAAATAATAATATACATATAAAATATTTTGTGCATTTGGACAAAAAACTTATCGATAATAAGTAGGTATTATTTCCAAACCAATCTTGATCTAACTTCAGTAAATTCATTTAATAGTAATATAAAACTGGCAGAGTAATTATGAAATAATATTGTTTTCTAGAATAATAAATGTATAATCTTATCTTGCATAAAAATAATTTATTTTTTTGTTCTCTTATATTGGGGGGTATGAGGTTGTACGTTTTTGAGTAATATAGGTGGTAGAGAAGAGTATTTTTTGTGTGAAGGCCAGTTTTGAAATTTCAATCTGAAATTGTTAATTTTCTCATGCACACACACACATAGTTCTTCAAGCTCCGAATGAAGGATTACACACTAATTTCTTGAGTTATTGAGAATTTTTTTGTGTGTTTGTGTGTTTTTTTGTCTTTTCACATTCGTAACTTTCATACAAGAATTTACATAATCTAATTCCTACCTGGCATTGCGATATGAAATCCAGTAGGATGGATCCTAGTTTTCGACTTGATTCAACCAGGACTTCAAGACTGAGGAAACATGTTTGAATTAATTTTAGGAAACAGACATATACAGGGTAACCCAAGTTGAGTAGACTATTAGAAGTTCCTTTACCCACAAAGGTTATGCCTTTCAGTACACTCTACAAGTGTTTATGGGAGAGTATAATTATAATATTATTTCAAAAATTCGAAGATGTGTCTAAATGAACGTGTTCTCCTTTACAACAGTACAATTCTACCTTTGGGAAACATTATCAATTTGATATCATGTCAACTCGATTGATATCAATTTTTCAAAATAACTCTTTTTTACCCACAAAATGTAACGAATGCATGTAAAAGAAACTTTTATATGTGACTAGAAAAAATTGGTTTTTGGAGAGTTACTTTTATAAATTGATGAAAAGTTATATAACTGATAGAATACAAGAGCAAATTGACAAAATTTTTAGTGAAACCAAAAAATTGATATTGTATAAAAGTTTATCATAGAATATTGACGTATAATTACAAAAAAATTATGTATATTTTAAAAAGTATCATTATGAGACAAGATATAAAAAAAATATTACAATAAAAACCAAACTGAATAAAAAAACAGACACAAGGAATTTCATTTATATTATCCCAAAATTATTTGACATACCTACTACCAGATATTATGGAAATCACAAAATATTTGTATTAACATAAAAAACAAGTAAAATAAGTGTTAAATACCACAGGAAGACATCATATTTTTCATAACTTGATAAATATCCATACATAATTATATTCAAAATAAAAAAATATATATATTCAAAACAAAGATTGAAAAATAATTGTTAGTTTCAGTTCGAAAATATGAATAGGACATTCATAAAATCTGTTGTGGAATCATCTGCGACTGAAAGACAAACTTCAGTCGCTATTTTCCATCGTTCAAGATAACCTCTTGGGAGGTATTCATGTTGAAAAGGGGAACATTTCAATAATTGTTAGTATTACAACAGATAAGTAATTTCTTGAGTTACCAATAATTTTATCATATAAAATCCTTGGTAAGATTCATTTTCTATTCACTAAAATGTGGTTATGTATGTATTTATTCATCAATGAACTTATATTACTATTATTATTAGTAGAGGCAACACTGCGAAAACAAGTCGTGCAAATGCTCTGATAAAAGTTCTTCCAGTGACCAAGAAAATTAATAAATTAAATAGTGCCAGCTGATTTAAGTGATCCACCATCACATGTGTGTTTTTTCATTTTACAAATTAACATACGAAATCAGAGAGAAACCTTTTTCTGAATTCATCTGCGGACTCGTTGTATTTTCAGCTTTGGGATTGCAATTCATTAATATTCCAAAAAATTATCGGTAATAAAATAATCATACCACTTATTATATTACCCCTGAAAATATTTTTTCATTCAGACCCAGGACTAAATTTGCAGATAGAATTTTCTCCAGAAACTGTTAAGGGTCTATACAGTATCGGAAACTTTTCATCTGGGGTATAGACAGAAATCTACTTAAGCAAAAAGGAACGCAATGATATGATAATACCACATAAATAAGAGAGACGCTATGCGACTCTCCTGTTGCCTCGCCCGACGAATTAACAACTCAGTTGATATCCTTTCCCTGAGCGAGTAGAGGAGAAATTGTAATGCTCTCTCAACATAATAGCAAGCTATTCTTTACGCTCGTATGAAACCAGCATACCCCAGATGAAAACTTTCCGATACTGTATATCTTGCACCCATTTATATGGTGAGCAATACATCAAATCTCAACTTTTTTTTCTCTACACACTACACTGATAAATGTAAATGGTGGTCATAGTCATTGTGACAATATTTTTAATTAAAAAATGAACAGTATTACCTTTTAGGTTCTGCTAGGCCTCCATACACAATTGTATCACAGATTTTTGTATTTGCATTAACATCAAACAATGGGATTCCAAAATGACAATCTAAGATGGTCCAAACCTATATAAAAAATGAAATAAAACGAATAGAAACAATTAAATTAACAATTCAGACTTCGATGTTGTTTAATAACATAGAAACTGTGATACACAGACATATCTACAATAAATTTTGGATGAAATAAGTGTCGTTCATTGTAGAAATGAATTATCTTCTTGTAATTGTATTTAGGAATAAGAGAATTTTTGCTAAATGATGTGCAGAAAAAAAAACTATTCATTTACAATTTTTTATTATTCATGACAAATTTAAGATTGCAATCATTATTACATCTGAAAAAATAAAAACGAAACTAATTTTTTAAAAAGATAATTAATGTTTTTTCTCCTACCCCTTTCGAAAGTACACACTTTCCTCCCTCAAACCAGGGAGGAAACTCATACTTTTCCTCCCTAGGTAGAAAAGTACTTTTCCTCCCCCTCACTTCAAGTAAGTTGTAAACGATGAAACTTGTAAATCTATTATAATCAAATTGTTTCCGTAATTTCTAGAACATCTTATATATCCTGTTTTCTGGTAAAAATCAAACATGAATGTTGCTTCTACTTTGGTTCTTTAATAGCTATTTGTATATTTAGAGCGCAAAGTGATTGATTGTCGCTCGACAAAAAGATTAATCTTTGGACAACGACAATGACACTTTGTGCTCGAAATACACACATTATTTTTTCTACAAGCGCAGCACTCAATAGCAATCCGAAATGTATAAGCTATCTAAACGTCCAATAATTCAAATCACTAACAAGAAAAAAGTAAAATAACGATTAAAAAAAAGTTGCAATTGCCAGGATCTGAACCCGGGACCTTCGGATTACAAGCCCAAGACGCTAGCCATTGCACCACCGCAGATTCTCAGATGAACATGATTGTATTGTCTATACTTTAAAAAGTTCAGATTTGGATTGGGATCATGGTTTGAACAAGATGGCGAGTTGGTAGGTATAGAAAAAAAAAAGGTTGAACAGATATACATAATGAATATTAACGATATTTCATCAAAAATATTATGAGTTTTTGACATAGTATGGTATGTAGGTGTAATATTATGTTATTAGAAATATATTATTAGGTTAGTTTTTAAAATCTCTCCACAGGTCAGTTTTAGAAAAATCTCCATCAAGAATCGAAAATGAATTTGATTTTGTGAACAGTGCAGTCAAACAGCAGCAGAAAATGGAAATACTAACCTCAGATTTATTTTCTTCATCCGTATTATCATCTTCATTTATATTCAAGGACAATTCCTCATGACTTTTCACAACCTCTCCTTTCTCCAAATCTCTGCTAAACATACTAATGTTTTCATCACAAGGACTCGTCAACATATCCATTGACAAACTAGTTTTCAAATTGAGATCTAAAGGAACACCTTCTTTACTTTTTTTGGACCTATCCTGAATATCGAGTTGATCTAATTCTTGTTGAAGTATGTACGAGCCTTCTTCACAAGTAAAACCGTTGTTCGGTGAAGGACAGTGGCTATTTGATTTGGACACTAACACAAAATTGCTCTCTTGAAAATCGTGGTTCGAATCGGCTCTTTGGTCGGGAAGTTTTGATGCTGGAGATTTCTCATCTGGATTGAAGGTGAAGTTTTCATTTGCGATTGAAGTGGCTTCAGTCTGATTATTGTTTTCTGTTTTTACTTTTGAAGATTTCGTAAAACCTACAACATATTTTTTATTTAATGAAGAAACAACTTTCGAGTCAGAAAAAGTTCTCGTATAAGGAAGTGTGTTCTTGTACACCTGTATATTGAAGCTTGCACACAGCATGACTTTTCATTTCACAAAATATTGTTTGATTATCTCGTACCACAGCCGACTAAATCTCCCGAGCCGTGGTGAGAAAATTGGCAACACCGCATTAAAGCAATTTGACGTCCTACTCTTCAATGTGAATTTCTCGGCTTATTCGGAAAACTAGGAAAAAACATAAGAGGTTGAATTTTTAGAGAAATTTTAGAGACAATTTTATTTATTTTATTTATTTATTTATTTATTGGTGTTCAAAATAACAAATACATTGTCAATATGATAAATAATAATAAATCTCTCATAAAAACATGATCAAATAAGTTAATTTGTCCATGATCATGTGAAATTAATGTATAAAATAATAATATATTATAATAGACAAATATAGTAAATATCAATAATATATATACAAATGAAGAAAAATAGTAAAATGAACTCAAAGGTATGCATCCAAAATAATGGTTACATTTTGCATAAATAAAAACAATAACAAAATTATTTCATATAGGTACAAACAATTTTCAAAATTTTCAGAATTCTCAATCAACCAGTATTTGATTTTGTTCTCAAATCCAGAAAAACTATTTTTTTTCAAACAAACTGGCAATTTATTATAAATATTTTTATCAATATAAATGGCATGTTGTTGCATTAAAGTTGTAGAGAACTTTTCAGTCGATATCCAACCATCAATTTTATTTTTTGTTTCATATTTATGTTGTACAAGATTATCCAATTCTAAATTTTTTCTTATGTAAGCTGTGGATGCTTTATAAAATAATTGTTTAACAGTTCAGATTTTATATTGTTCAAAGAGAATTTTAGAAGAATAAACAAAAGGTTTTTAAAAATTATTTTCAAGGTATACTTTTGAATTGATGCAAGAGGTTTTAAAACTTGTTTATATAGACCTCCCCAACCTATTATACCATAGGCCAAGATAGACTGGAAGAGACTATAATAAAAACATAATTAATTTACGACTGACAATAATTCTCAACAACCTAAATTTATGATGTGTTTTCCTTAGTTTTTTTATCAATTCATTGATATGTTTATGCCACTTGAGGTTGCAATCTAAATGAATTCCTAGATACTTTACTACTTCAACTTTGGAAATATATTCGGTACAATCACGTGGTTTTTCATTATTTAAACATAAAATAATATGGATTCATTTTATCAATTTTTTTGGTTGCATATTCTCATGCAATGTGAATGTCATAAAATGAGATTTATTCAAATTTAAAGTTAGTAAATCATGATTGCGATTATGTTTTAAAATTGATAAATCAAATTCAGCATTAAATATTGTTTCTTCCCAGGTATTTCCACTACATATATAAACTGTATCGTCAGCATAAGAAACCAACTTTCCTTTAATTTTCGTATTTAACAAATCATTGATATAAATAAAAAATTAAATAGGTCCAAGAACTGACCCTTGAGGAACACCACAATTAACGATTCTAGAATTACTTTTTTTATGATCAATAAGAACAGTTTGTTCCCTTTCAAAAAAATAGCTCTCAAATAGTTTTAGGCAGATTCTTCTTATGCCAAGTCTTTCTAATTTCAATAATAATTTTGTATGTGAAACTGTAAAATTAATAATAAATAAATATTTTTTTTTCTGATAAGTGCAGAAGCCACATAGATGATCTCTGATTTTTGCAGATTTTCAGAATGCGCCAAACTACCTGAGTTTCGTACATTCTGTATAATGTACCTGCCAATAACATATTATTTTCATTAGTCAGTTTTCAAATGAAAAATCTGAAAAAAATCAGGGATCATTTATGTGGTTTCTGCACTTATCAGAAAAAAAAGTTAAGAAAAATCTCTCGAAATGTGAATTTTAGGGCATGGAAAAACCAAACTTGACAGATTTCCCGTATCTAAGAAATTGAATATGCTATTCTAGTTTGTGATGAATAAATAACCATATTAATCGTCGTTCTTTTCTCTAAAAATTCAATCTCATGTTTTTTTTCTAGTTTTTCGAATAAGCCGAGAAATTAAAGAATTAATGAGTAGGACGTCAAATTGCTTTCTTTGCGGTGTTGCCGATTTTCTCATCACGGCTCGGGTGATTAGGTCGGCTGTGCTCGTACTCTTCTTACTCTTCGTACTCAACTGAAACTCAGAAGAGTACTTCGAACACGCCACTGAAGTTACCTGTCGCAGTTGAAACGTTTGGAGATTTCAACCAAAGAATACCACGGCAAAACCCGAAAGCCAACCAGATTCTGTGTACCATAGAATTCTATTGTCGATAGAAAAAGTGAGATGACATTCTGGTTGAATTCATGGTAGAGAAAGAGACAAAACTGTCGACAATAGAATTCTATGGTACCCAGAATCCCACCCCAGATCACTGATGATGCAGACAAATGTCGTAATATTGCCTCTATTTATTAATCTCTAGTTTAATAACAGTTTCTCACCTGAATTTGCCGTTCTACTAGTTCTTCCCAGCCTCACTGATCTTTCTCTGTTGGGACACCCAAAATCTAAAACTCCTATATTAGCAAAAGTGAGGTAACCGCAATTATGGTTCAAATCAATAAACTCTGTCAAACAACCCACAGCTCCGTGGTTTTGGAACAACAAGTCTGTCGATTTTTCTTTCATCCTTGAAGGAGTTTCTGATTTGAATGGAAATGGCAATATATAAGTTTGCGCAGGTTGATGAACGCTGTAGGCCTGAATAAGTACAGGGGAGAACTGAAGAGTAGCATTAACATACAGAATATTGGCAATCGGTATAACAGCTGGTTCATGAAGCCATGAGGTTACTAATAAACGGGTGAAACCAAGAAACATTCTAGGAAGTTGTTTGAGAGTAGTACCTGAAAAAAACAGCTATATGTCATTGGATAAAAAATGCAGTTGTCTGTGCAGTTTAGACATATTGTTTTCTAAACATTCAATGATCATACTCAAAAATTATGGTAAAAAGGTTTAAAAAAAAGGACATTGCGGGAATCACTAGTGCCTAAAATCAATGTGTTGCTCATATTGGTTTAGTTTCATCTGTTCCATTTTAAAACTTCCTAGTCATGGCGAAACGTCCACCACTTTTAAAACCTTTTATTTAATGGTGAGTTTATACAGCAAGTAAAATAAAATAAGAAATAAAATAAAGTAAGATGTAATAATAATTTTTGGACTGTTTATACAGCATAGTAAAATAATATAAGAAATAAGAAGCTGCCCAATCGAAATTTAGAATTTTATATTGGCACTACTTCAAAAACACTCAGCCTTTTCCTATTTCTATTCAAAGGACTTATTTTAAATCGATAGAGCCTTGCTTTATTCATTAAATATTAATCCACCGTTGCCATCATTAATCTTATAATAAAATCTTCGTCCTCTAACGGCATCTTTATCATGCTCCACAAGTTTAATGGCGATTTTAGATATTGGCAATACAAAAAATAAATAAAGCAATGAGAAAATAAACAAAAACAAGCACTCATCTTATATATCTGTTCTGTCATCTGTCAATTGTCTTCTCAACTTAAAATAAAAATAATCATGTTTTATTTTACTTCTCTTGTTTTATTTTCTGTATTATGGATGTTCTGCAGTTTTATATTTTTACATTATTTTATTTTAATTGCTGTATAAACCCAACATTCCTGACATCCTAAGTGGTTGAAATTTTACATGTTAGATCAGTTCCGATGACAATACAATATTATTAAAAAATGCCCCACCCCCCCTGTCCACAGGCTAAAGAAAGGACGAATGGGGATTTGGAAAATTTTCGGACGGTTTTGGACATGGAAAATTGCGGAGAAAAAAAATGTTGTTCGGGGGCCTCAGGCCATTTTCAACAAAAACTTTGCGAAAATAAAATAGAAAAATTTCGCAAAAATTGCAAAAATATCAGAAAGGTAGTCAAATATTCAATTGTATATATACAGGGCAATTCAAATTCGACCCCCACCATTGGGATCTCCTAAACTACAGGAGATATGTCGAAGCTTAGGGGCAAAGTTGCGTTTTTTTGTGCTTAACAAAATACTGTTTTGAAACTTGGAAAATATCGGGAAAAAAAACTGAAAATCGGAATTTTCGTTTTTATTTTTTTCTATCGCTATTTGACAAAATAGCTCAAAACCAAAAGTACATTCTCATTGATACTTTTTCTTAGTTACACGTTTTCATGTTCAGATTTACTATCCGACGTTTCGTCTTATGGCATTCATCATCAACTTTTTTTTCTGTTATGGGCGCCATATCGTTTTTTATACAGAAAAATAGTGATTCTCATTCTGATTTCATTGATGTATAATTTGTTATGATTTGCTCTTCTGAAACCACAGATATTAAAAAAAAACAACTTCATCTGAGATGGTCATAACTCCATCGAAAAATTTTGTTTAATAAACACTTGTCAGAACTCATTAAACATCATAAGTTTGCACAAATACTTCAGTCGAAATGTCCTCATTCTCAAATGAAGAAAAACGAGATATGTTGAAACTTTATTATAAATTTGATAGGAATAGTACGAAAACAGCACAAATTTATTTTGAATTATATCCGGAAAGACAACAGCCGGATAGAACATTATTCGGAATTTTGGACAAACACTTGGCTGAGTACGTGCGTTTACATTTCTTTACTGCTCTCCTATACCGTACATGTAAAAGTGTTCGAATTTCTTATCATATATCTCAAAAACGGAACACAAGAAAAATTTCAAACTTTGGGGGACTAAAGAAGAACATGTCATCAATTTCATATATCGATTTCAGCCTTCTCTTAAGAAAACCGTCTGAGGGAAGTACTACCTTAAATAGACTGACATTTAAAAAGAGAAACAAATGAATTTTACTTTACCGCACTAGTGTGTAATGTTTGATATTACATATTGGTGGTTGGTAAAGATTATTTACTTTACCTTTGGTAAGTAGAAGTGAAGGAGGACCATAGCCGGTAATATGGTATAAAAATAATTTAAACCACAAGGTATTAACTTCAGGAACTGCAGGTCCCAAATGGGGAGGTAGTAAACTAGTAACTGGTCGAACCTCTCTACTCAGAGGGGCCATAGAAACCAGTAATCTAAAATACATAGAACAAATCTAATCTGCATCATCTGAGACTTTCAGATACTCACTTATATTTTTTTTGCAAAAGTCGCAGACAAGTAGCTTCGTCCAAGGAATGTAAGCTCTCCAACCTGACCAAATCCAATCCGGGACTAGGTAACTTTCGCAATGCCAACACAGTTGATCGCAATATCACAGCATGGTCAAAAAATCGTCTAGCTTCACCTGTTAGCAGAGAAATAATTCGTATACTTTTGTCCATACATGTTAGTACATGTTATATTGGGAAGTAAAGAAACAATTCAATTAATTCAATATTTGTTAAATCAAACCCATAATGCTGATGAGTCCAATTTCAAGAAATATATTATAAGAATGAAAACATAAAAATTGTAATGCTCTCTCGACATATAGCAAGCTATTCTTTACTCTCTCATGAAACCACCATACCCAAGATGAAAACTTTCCGATACTGTATTTTCTTGACAATCACCTTCGCCTTCAGCATCAAGTACTGAGACCTTTTCCAGTTCGGTTAAAAAGCTGTCCAAACTTTCGTCGCACAGTTTCCCAACTTCAAACATAGTCACAGCATGCTTTTTGAGACCAGGTGAAAGATTACCCATCATAAGGAATGCGGTTAGAGTTGAATCAAATAAAAAAGCAATCCTCTGACCATTCCTCGGTAATGACGAGCTTGCTGGGCTATCTGGAAGATCTAATTGTGGTGACTGAATATCAGTGGAGATGGTCAAGTTGGCTGCACCACTCAGGCTGAGAGTGAGAGGTGTTATATCCATTTTTCTAAAACAAAACTTTCTTTAGATAAAGTAGCCACAGACAATCATTGTAGTAGGTTGATTATACAGTGAAGAAAAAACCAATATCAATACCTCAAAACTATGCAATTTTAATAAAAATCGTGAAACACATCGACTTCAATTCAATATCATATAGCCAATGTTTTGGCCCTTTCCATTCAATGAAAACATTTCCGAATATTCTATCAGCTATTACATTTAATTGAAGCAACAATTTCTTTCACAGCTTAAGTCAAGTGAAAATTTTCATTTCCATTGCAAACATATCTGACCATACCACATTCATTGGGTTTTTGGGAAGCACGGACAATTCTTGGTGTCCAAAAATTATTCCTAGTTTTGGTAGTACATAGCTTTTTCGAATTTAGTCAAAGAATTTGAAATATACCATCAGAATCGTTGAAAACAGGCACGAAAATTACATGTCATAATACAATACATAAACGAAAACAGTCCTGATGGCGATAAATCATAAAGTGTTTTAATTGATCATAACATTTCAACAAAAGTAAACAGCTGGTCAAAGTGGCCTTTTTGAGCTGTCCTCATTAGTTTAAAATACCAGTTTAAAGTGTTGATACATTTTACAATAGTTGGTCAACCAATTAACAAAATGAAATCTGGTAATTATACTTTATTTCAATTAAACTATTACATTTATTCTTGAGGTGTCCAAAAGTCAATTACTGGCTACCCGACTATCAAACAGCCTGTAACGTCAATATTCCTTGGGTACCTCAATTTTTCCAGCAAGACGCTACCTAGAGGCAGCATTTACATTTGAAATGTTTAGAAGTGTAAAGGTTTTTTGGAGGTACTAAATTTTTGCAATAAAACAACAATGACTTTCTGTATGCCTTCTATTGATACCTAGAAAATAAAACTGAAAACCCACAGTTGTGTATTTGTTATGACCAATAAAGTCATCCAACGACCAAACTCTTCTACAAGCTGATCTTAATAAACTGTATGAATGGTGTGTTGGAATCAATTTATTTCTCAATGTGAATAAATGTCATTTCATCACTTTCTCGAGAGTTGGTAGTAAATTTTAGTCCACTTACAACATAAATAATGAACAGTTAGAGTTTACATCTCATACAAAAGATTTGAGGGTTACTTTTGATGAACAACTCAGATTTGTCGACCACATAAACAAAATGAGTGTGAAATTGTTTAAAAAACTTGGTCTCATTCTACGAAATTGTTCAGGTTTTCCATGGAAACACTAAAGAGGATATACTTATCTCTAGTGGTATCTCAGTTAAAAAATGCATGTATCATTTGGTCTCCATTTTATCAGGTTCATAGTGTAACTCTAGAAGAGTGCAAAATAATTTTTGTTATTTTTAATTAGGACATCGAGTACAAAACCATGACTATTCTATTTTGTTGCAAGAAAAAGCTCTATAACCATTACAATCAAGATGAAATCAGGTGGTGCTGTAGGTTTTCCGGGTTTTCCTGCAGCTGAAAACTGAATACGCCACCAAAAATCAGTAAGTCGCCCCGGAGCGCCACGGCAAATAATAATAATAGCCGTCCTCTACCCGCATAGGCTATGCCTTTGGGTACAGTCTATGAGGGAGTATTATTATTATTATTATTATTATTATTTTCTAAAATTATGGTTTTTCCATCCTGTAACTGGCTTCGGATGTTGGATGATAAAAAAAATAAAATGAAGAATAAAATAAGGAGGTTTGGTTTGTACTTTATCAGTTGGTTTTTCATTTAGTTCTGTTTTAAAATCAATAATTTTCTCTTTCAGGAGACTATAATTTTGCTTCAATAGTTTTTTTTTTAAAGAATAGATTAGATAAAACAGATTCTATAGTACGGTTCCTTCCTAATAATTTCGAATTTATTTCAAATAATTCATAGTTCATGTGTATTATTCAAAATAATTGTTTATTATTTTTGATTTAAATTAGCCCAATCATAAACTTACTTGGTGTTTTCTGAAGGAACACTGTTCCAGGACGGATGCCACTGAATCGTTTCCAGTTCTGTGTCTAAGTTCAATTTCCGGGCAAATTGCAGCCTACAATAAAGAGATACTGCTTGTTTGACTAGCTCCGTATCGACTTGTAGAACACCAGCAAGCTGCAAAACTATTTCGTTATAAAATTTGTTAGCAATAAAATGACAAGAATACCTCTCCCACAGTTGTATGTTCATCTATAGATACAAATATTTTATAGAGAAGCGTTTCGAAGTAGTCTCCTAAAATTCTATTCATGACAAATCCTTGAAGTGGAGGAACCTGGATCCTATCAACAGAGGTTATAGGTATTTCCAAATATATCAGCCCTTTTCTGAAAAGAATAAATAATAAACTTTCTTCTGAGAAATGTTCAGAGTTTTCCAATTTTCTTGTGTCATCATTAGAATCACACTTGAGAAATGAAATTTCTCTTCCTTAATATTTAAAAGCGACCAAAAGAAAGTATGCAGACCTCTCATAATAATTCACATTTATAACTTTGTCTAAACAAATGCTTTCAACTTCCAAAAAATTATTTGTAAAAGTTGTAGTTCAATTTTAAATTTAGAGGAATATAAAGTGACATGTAAACTAAAAAATTATATATATTATTATTAGAAGATATGTCTTTACTTACTTATATAAACTAAGTACAATATGATATGGCAAAATACCGGCGTTTTGGGATCCTGAATCAATTAATTTATCGATAACGGCAAGTTCTTCATCACTTACGATCTGAAAAATATAAATGTAAGAGATGAAGCGGAAGCAGTGTTAGTTGCGGTTAATGTAATTTTACCAAAAGCATAAATATTGTACAGAACATGGGTTCAGACGAACTAGGAACATTGAACAATTTTTTAAAGTAACCCAACAGATGCTGCATTGGCTCAAATCGCGACGACTCTGCGCGTTAGCGATTTTATACATAAAAAATAAACAGTTGCTCATGCAAACAATTTCAAAGTTGTCAATTTCAGTGATACCTACATTCTACATAGGAACTAAGTACAACATTTAATGTATGTAGGTACTCATCTGCAAATCCAGTTTTCATAATTATTATTATACTAACATAGAATTCAAATCAGAAATATAAGATGATAACTAAATAACATTTCTAGATTTAAATCTCCCACAAAAATAAAACACACAAACCCACACACCCAGACACAACAATATACATTTACGTGAAGTTAGCCACACTTTTCTGGCCACAGTTTTTGGTTTTGAGTATACCTTAGGTGGAATTGAGGAGTTACCGTCTGCGGTGTTGCCACATCAATTGTTTAGTTCATTACCAGTTTTTTAGAGTATTTGCAGCTAGGTAGCATTATTATTCAACAAACTATTGAAATGTAGTAGGTAAGAAACATGGAACTGTCCGAAAAATCCCGAATTGAATATGAAATAGAAATACTGTGCGATAGACGCCTTCCAGAAATGTTAGTATTTATAGAGGGAATTGAAAGAAACAACGATTTGTTATATTCATAATTTTCAAGTTTTTATTTAGTTTAATTTTTTACTTTATTCGTTCGTTCGTTCGTTTTGGTCAAATTTTGAAAGCGAATTTTGACTCACTTCTGGTTGTCCGATTAACTTGAAATTTGGCAAGTTATCATAATTCCAGTGACAAAATGCATTATAGAATTATTTCTAGAGAAAAAAAAAAACAAAATAGCGGTTCCAACTTGACGGACGAGATTTGTAATTATTGTACGAATCGATTTTAAATTGGTATGTGGCGTATGTGACGTAGAAGACATGGAAATGAAGTGCGGCATTTTCAACAATTAAAATCTCTTTGCATGGCCGTAGGAGAGTTGAAAGAAAAATTAAAATATTTTCTCGGGCTAAAAAATATAAAACTATGTCAAGCAGGTCCGGTGCACAAAAAACAAAAATACCATCGGAAAAAGCATGAAAATCTTAACATTTTCGAAACTTCAAATCTCTTTGGATGGCCGTAGGAGAGTAGCAAAAAAATTAAAATGTTTTCTCGGGCTATAAAATATAAAACTATGTCAAGCAGGTACGGTGCACAAAAAACAAAAATACCATCGGAAAGAGCATGAAAATCTTAACATTTTCGAAACTTCAAATCTCTTTGGATGGCCGTAGGAGAGTAGCAAAAAAATTAAAATGTTTTCTCGGGCTATAAAATATAAAACTATGTCAAGCAGGTACGGTGCACAAAAAACAAAAATACCATCGGAAAGAGCATGAAAATCTTGACATTTCCAATACTTCGAATCTCTTTGGATGGCCGTAGGAGAGTTACAAAAAAATTAAAATGTTTTCTCGGGCTATAAAATATAAAACTATGTCAAGCAGGTACGGTGCACAAAAAACAAAAATACCATCGGAAAGAGCATAAAAATCTTGACATTTCCAATACTTCGAATCTCTTTGGATGGCCGTAGGAGAGTTGCAAAAAAATTAAAATGTTTTCTCGGGCTATAAAATATAAAACTATGTCAAGCAGGTACGGTGCACAAAAAAAACAAAATACCATCGGAAAGAGCATGACAATCTTGACATTTTTTTATGCACTTATGCATGATCTATTGAAAATGTTTCTTAGACTAAATTTGTATTCAAAGTGGTAAATTTGTTTTAAAGTATACAAAAATATTAGCAGCAAGATATACTTCCCTCATATAATCGTATGGTGCGATGATTTTTTTTTCTCTAATCTTTCTCCTGTTATTTTGTTTTGCAAGTGTTACCTCCTTAATAATGCTTTGAAGGCCGAGAAAATATTTTAATTTTTTTGCAACTCTTCTACGGCCATCCAAAGAGATTCGACCTATTGCCGCAGATTGGATATAAATAGTGTTGTATTGCTTTTCATGCTGTTTCCACTGGTATTTTTTTTTTTGTGCACCGTACCTGCTTGACATAGTTTTATATTTTATAGCCCGAGAAAACATTTTAATTTTTTTGCAACTCTCCTACGGCCATCCAAAGAGATTCGAAGTATTGGAAATGTCAAGATTTTTATGCTCTTTCCGATGGTATTTTTGTTTTTTGTGCACCGTACCTGCTTGACATAGTTTTATATTTTATAGCCCGAGAAAACATTTTAATTTTTTTGCTACTCTCCTACGGCCATCCAAAGAGATTTGAAGTTTCGAAAATGTTAAGATTTTCATGCTCTTTCCGATGGTATTTTTGTTTTTTGTGCACCGTACCTGCTTGACATAGTTTTATATTTTATAGCCCGAGAAAACATTTTAATTTTTTTGCAACTCTCCTACGGCCATCCAAAGAGATTCGAAGTATTGGAAATGTCAAGATTTTCATGCTCTTTCCGATGGTGTTTTTGTTTTTTGTGCACCGTACTGGCTTGACATAGTTTTATATTCTGTAGCCCGAGAAAACATTTTAATTTTTTTGCTACTCTCCTACGGCCATCCAAAGATATTTGAAGTTTCGAAAATGTTAAGATTTTCATGCTCTTTCCGATGGTATTTTTGTTTTTTGTGCACCGTACCTGCTTGACATAGTTTTATATTTTATAGCCCGAGAAAACATTTTAATTTTTTTGCTACTCTCCTACGGCCATCCAAAGAGATTTGAAGTTTCGAAAATGTTAAGATTTTCATGCTTTTTCCGATGGTATTTTTGTTTTTTGTGCACCGGACCTGCTTGACATAGTTTTATATTTTTTAGCCCGAGAAAATATTTTAATTTTTCTTTCAACTCTCCTACGGCCATGCAAAGAGATTTTAATTGTTGAAAATGCCGCACTTCATTTCCATGTCTTCTACGTCACATACGCCACATACCAATTTAAAATCGATTCGTACAATAATTACAAATCTCGTCCGTCAAGTTGGAACCGCTATTTTGTTTTTTTTTTCTCTAGAAATAATTCTATAATGCATTTTGTCACTGGAATTATGATAACTTGCCAAATTTCAAGTTAATCGGACAACCAGAAGTGAGTCAAAATTCGCTTTCAAAATTTGACCAAAACGAACGAACGAACGAATAAAGTAAAAAATTAAACTAAATAAAAACTTGAAAATTATGAATATAATAAATCGTTGTTTCTTTCAATTCCCTCTATAAATACTAACATTTCTGGAAGGCGTCTATCGCACAGTATTTCTATTTCATATTCAATTCGGGATTTTTCGGACAGTTCCATGTTTCTTACCTACTACATTTCAATAGTTTGTTGAATAATAATGCTACCTAGCTGCAAATACTCTAAAAAACTGGTAATGAACTAAACAATTGATGTGGCAACACCGCAGACGGTAACTCCTCAATTCCACCTAAGGTATACTCAAAACCAAAAACTGTGGCCAGAAAAGTGTGGCTAACTTCACGTAAATACAATATACAGACACTCTATGCACCCACGATCACACAAAACTAGAACCATATCATTCCATGGTTCACAGACTGGTAAATATACTTCAGATTGAATCAGATTTCAAGTGTAAATTAAATAACAGATCGATATAAATAATGGATACAAAACATCTACCGTAAACAGATTGATAAAAAAAAACTCCAAATTTAATATACCCCCATATCAAATAAAAATCAGATCAACGTTTTGCATGTCTAACATATACAAACAAGATACCGAGGGGGAAACTACTCTTTCATTAGGTGTAAGTAGGAGATTTGAGCCGGTTCTGGGCCTCCCCCCACCACTATGACGTCATCAGTGACCTTGACCTATGACCTATGACCTCGACCTATGACCTTGACCCATGACCTTGACCTATGACCTATGACCTTGACCTATGACCTCGACCTATGACCTCGACCTAGGACTTGACCTAGGACTTGGGCTTGCCCTTAGCCTTGACCATGATGTATATTGTTGGGAGGTGTTCAGGGTTTGTGTTTGTCCTAGAGATTGTGATGACTTGATTTTTTTTCATACACGGACAAGTACCTTTTGCCAAGTACTTAATATATTTTTCTTACCTCAATGTCTTTCATGAATACTTACTCTGCCATTGTGTATGATCTAATGTGTGGAGTACGCATAAAAATCTAAACCGAAGTATAGAGACGTCTGCACGCCACGGATATCCAGTCAGATATGTGAACTGGCGTCACACACCCATACACTGCGGTGACTCATCGACTACTCTCCGTCCTCTCTTCATTGATATGGTGGGGATGGTTCTGCTGTGACGTTGTATGAATAGTCGAAGCGGATAGAATTTGTTCACCCTCTCTCCCACTCATCGATATTACATATAAAGGAGGTGGGAATGATTGTGAAATCAGTATTTTGTTGAGTTTTGTGCTGAGAAGACGACATAGATAAAATGTATTCCTGTGGTTGTGGTAAATCGTTCACTCGTAGTGATAATCTCCGTCGGCATCAACTTCAAAGTTGCCAAGGTGGCCCTTCTGTGAAAAGGATTAAGTTAGATGTGGCTGCATCGACACCAATGTACACATGCAATTGTTGTAATGTGACAATTCCTACATCCCAAGTTAATTCTCACAAAAGAACTCTCCAACACAGGAACAATGCATGTGTGCAAGTGAGTGATGGCATACAGATTATAAGGAATGCTTTCAAGTGTAGAATTGTGAGTTATAGAGTGGAAAGTACCAATGTTTACACTGAATATATGCCATTCTTCAATGAGATCAGGGAGAAGGTTATTGGATTACTTGAAGAGGCAATAAAGGTTCACAAGATCTTTAAAGTGAATATGGAAGTATTTGGGAGCTACATTGTTCAAACACGGGATTTGAGTGACACGAAGTCATTCAATTCACAGAATAAAATTGTGGATCAGTCTACGGATTTGGGTGCATTATTCGATGGATTCCGTGATGTCATTATTGCTCAGACTACGGAATTTGAAGAACGTGATTCAGGTATTTATTTAAAGTTTCATTTCTATTTATATGAATAATAAATTATTGTTATGTTTCAGGATGGAGTTGTGAAAAAATTAAGTTCCTCGAAGTGAACATCAACAAGTATAGTCCACTCAGCGGATGTTCGTATGTGAAGCTGCCCGAGTTCATTGAGACAAGAAAAGGCGTTGTGAATATTCGTAATGAAGATCAACATTGTTTTGCATGGGCCATCACATCTGCATTGTTTCCTGCGAATGGTAGAGTGTCAGAAGTTTCCTCATACCCCCACTACGCCAATGTCTTGAATGTAACAGGTATGGATTTTCCAGTTAAACTTCAAGCTATAAAAAAGTTTGAGGACATGAATGATATTTCAATTAATGTGTATGGGTTAGAGTCAAAACTTGATAAGGGTAAAATGAAATATGAAGTGGTTGGTCCGTTGCGTTACTCACAGAGAAGACTTAGAAGACATGTTAATTTGTTACTTATAACAGATGATTCTGGCAATAGTCATTATTGTTGGATTAAAGACCTTTCTAGGTTAGTTTCAAGTCAACTATCTGCGCATGAGCATAAAAAATATTTTTGTGATGGATGTTTATTGTATTTCTCTCACGAGCGATTACTGTTACGTCATCAGTTGCATGACTGTAATCACTTGAGTACTACAACACCATCAGTCAATTTCAGAATCAACAAATATGGTAAAATGTTACCGGGTAATGCACTTATGTTTGAAAATTTTGAGAAACAAATGAAGGTGCCATTTGTAGTTTATGCTGATTTTGAATCAGTTCTCAAACCCATTCAAACTAGTCAACCCAACCCTAAACACTCATTCTCGAATAAAACATACAAACACGAACCTTATTCATTTGCTTATTCGATAAAATGTTCATACAATGATAAATTATCGAAATTTGTTACATATAGGGGTGAGGATGCAGCCGAGAAATTTGTTACAAAACTTGAAGATGATTTGAGAAATATTTATCACAATTATTTGAGGTATCCAATTCCTATGGCTGCACAAACCCCCGCGGAAGAAGCAGAGTTTTCTTCTACACAATTTTGTGGAATATGTGATAAACCATTCACGGGTGGTGATGTGAAAGTGAGAGACCATTGCCACCTCACTGGAAAAAAAAGATCACCTGCCGCACATTCCGTATGTAACTTAAATTTCAAATTGCCAAATTTTGTTCCAATCATTTTCCATAATCTGAGTGGGTATGATTGTCATTTGTTCATAAAAGAACTGTATAGAAACAAAGACAAAGTGGATGTTATTCCACAAACTAAGGAAAAATACATTTCTTTCACTAAGCATCTATTCACTCACACATACACTGACAAAGACGGAAAAGAAAAAAAGAATTTTTTGAAAATGAGATTTATAGATAGTTTCAAATTCATGTCGAATTCTTTGCAGAACTTAGGTGCTAACTTAACATCCGATCAGTGTATTGAGATGCATAAACATTTTCCACAAATTGACAAATTCAATTTGATGAGACAGAAAGGTGTTTTTCCATATAACTTTGTTGATCATATTGACAAGTTGAATTATCCAACTCTACCCACTAAAAATCAGTTTTATGACAATCTTAACGGAGAGCATATATCAGATAAGGATTATATGAGAGCGAAACTTGTTTGGCATTTATTCGAGTGTAAGAGTTTAGGGGAATACTCGGATTTATATTTGAAGTCCGATGTTCTTCTATTA
Source organism: Chrysolina haemoptera (assembly GCA_958298965.1). Taxonomy (NCBI): domain Eukaryota; kingdom Metazoa; phylum Arthropoda; class Insecta; order Coleoptera; family Chrysomelidae; genus Chrysolina; species Chrysolina haemoptera. Next base: position 2,420,151 of record OY282591.1, read on the forward strand.
TGCGACATATTTGAGAATTTTCGAAATATATGCTTAGATAAATATAAATTAGATCCAGCACAGTATTATACAGCGCCCGGATTATCGTGGGATGCAATGCTGAAGTATACGAATATTGAATTGGAATTATTGACAGACATTGACATGATTAATTTTTTCAAAAAAGGAATACGGGGCGGAATAAGTCAGTGTAGTGAAAGGAAGCATATAGCTAATAATAAATTTTTACCCGATTATAACCCAGATGAACCTTCATCATACATATCATATTTAGATGCAACTAACCTATATGGTCACAGTATGTCACAACCATTACCCACCAACGATTTTGCATGGCTAACACCCGATGAAATAATCAATTTGGATGTAATGGGAGTGGCATCTGATAGTCCATACGGTTATGTTCTTGAAGTAGATGTTCATTATCCCCAAGAGTTACATGACAAACATGCTGATCTTCCCTTTCTCGTTGAAAGTTTAATACCACCACACTCGAAATCAAAAATTCCTAAATTAATTCCAAATTTAAATGACAAAAGAAAATATATTGTACATTATAAAAACTTACAGCAGGCTGTGGCCAATGGTCTTATTATTATGAACACACATAGAGTGTTGAGATTCAAGCAGTCATGTTGGATGAAACCTTATATTGATTTGAACACTGAAATGCGAAATCGATCTAACAACAAAGCTGAAAAAGATTTCTATAAACTCATGAATAATGCAGTTTATGGGAAAACAATGGAAAACGTTGATAACAGAATTGATGTTAGACTGGTTACGCATTGGGAAAGTATCAAGAGGAAAATTGGTGCTAGCGCCCTAATATCACGTCCAAATTTCAAAAGCTGTTCAATTTTTTCAGAAAATTTTGTTGCTATTCAATTGGGCAAAGTTAATGTATTGTACGATAAACCGCTATATTTGGGATTTTGTATTCTAGAATTATCCAAAACAGTCATGTACAACTTTTTCTATGGATGTATTAAACGTCATTATGCAGAAAATGCCACCTTACTCTACACTGACACGGATTCTTTAATTTTGAAAGTAAATACCGATAATTTTTATGATTTCATGACCAACAATATATGCGAGTTTGATACTTCCAATTACAACGTAGGAAACCAATTCAATATTCCTATTACAAAGTCAATTCTGGGTAATTTCAAAGATGAATTTCCGAATGATCCCATAATTAGCTTTTATGGTACCGGTGCCAAAGCATATTATGTTCAGTCTGTAGGTAGTGAATTCAAAAAAGCAAAAGGTGTCAAAAGATCCGTCATAAAGAATGAATTGACATGTGAAGATTATAAGAAAATTGTCGAACAGGGTGGTCTAATATTCAGGAAGATGAACTCGTTCAGAAGCATATTGCATGACATGTATACTGAATTGAAGAACAAAGTTGCATTGTCATACCATGATGATAAACGGTTCATCATTCCCAATACGACACACACTCTTCCTTGGGGTCATAGCGATATAGAATTCTACCAGAATGATCCAGTAGAGAATATTCGTTGGGTTTCCAATATTATTCAATCTTTTTCCCAAGAGAGTCCTTTGGATCAATTACTTCATTTATTAACAGCTGAATTGAACAAATGAAATATCATTTCAAATGGAAAATTCACCACCATACTTATTTATTTGTATTTGAGATGTAATTACGCTTATTATATAAAAGTCAAATTATACTAGTCAATTTTAGTTAATGTCTTGTCCAGTTACCAAATATATAAAAATATATAAATATACACGTTATTCTGATTTCCTATTGTTTCATTTAAGAGAATAAATATCTACACAGAGATATATAGATTTTAATTGTCTTGAAATCATCAGTATGAAAGATATCAAGGTGGAAGAAAGATGTCCAAAGCTATTGATAAATTCGGCCGTAGACGAAAATGGGGTACTGTCAAAGTTCGAGTTCTTCAAGGTTCCCAAGGTCCTCAAGGTATGGGATTCAAGCTTTCGCCTGACGACCAATATGATATGCAAGGTAAAAGACTGAAAAATGCTGGTGAACCGATAGACGAGAGTGATTGTGTAACTCAATTATATCTCAATGAACAAATTACGGAGACGAAGGCACTTGTCCTTAAAGCCTTGCAGGCTGCCATACATGCCACAATGGCTAAGATTGTACCTGAAGCCCGTCAAGCATTCAATGAAAAAGTAGAGGAGGTGACTGATGATCTAGATCGCAAATACAAAAATCTAAAAAGTGATGTGGATATCAAAGTATGGGATGCTACAGCCACAATGACACGAAAAATATCAGAGTTGACAACTGAACTCGATTACAACAGCAAAAATCTGAAAAATGATTTGGATGCCAATGCATTGAATGTCACATCTGCAGTGATGCTGAAATATAATGATTTGGAAAGAAGGTTAGCTGAATTGGAGAATAAACATCCTGATGTTTGGCTCACACATAGACCAAAACTGTGGGCTCCAGGTAGTGATCCAGAACCCGCTGTTTGAAAAATAAATTTGTATTATGAAAATATTACAAATAAAATGTTCTAAATCAATGTTGAAATTTTTCATTTCTTACTCACCAAATATATTATAGAATTTGGTAGTGGGTGAGTTCTTTTTGAAAAGTATCAATTCAAGTTATGGAAACTTTGTACATTTTTGCCATTGAGTGGCGCAGATGCGTGTGTTTATGTTCTTTGTGTGGCCCTGAAAAGGGCCTATTGGGTGCTCCGAAGAGCTGGGTGCCATCCCGCATATTTATGCGGGACGACCACGGGGGGGTGAGGACTTAGATGACATCGTCATCCTCGTCATCCGATGACACCAAGATGATGGTGTCATCATCGGAGTCGTCCTCTACGGGGAACTCGTCCGGGTCGAGGTCCATATTTATGTCCTCGACACGGATATGGACCACTTGGCCATCATCCTCGAACTCATCCTCCGAGGAGCTATCGAAGTCGTCGACGCGTTGATCCATATCTTCGTCGTCCGAAGTCGACGGAGATGGATAGTTCCACACATCTGTGGAGTCCGACACCTCATTCACCTGAATCGGACCCCGTGGATCTCGATGGTAAAATGGATCCTGCCTCTCACCCTGGTATACCTGCTGGACCTGTACGGCAGAGACGATCTGATATCTTGCTATCATCGCTTCCCGTTCCAAATCATCTTCGAATTCGGCACAATGTCTCGGAGACGAGGTGGAGTCTGGAAGAGGCATCTTGGAAGACTGATACTATAATCTGAGCTGGCATTGAATTTATACTAGTTCGGGGGTGGCAGTGTAGGGTGGGAGAAAAGAGTGGGGGTTTGAAGGCTGAGAGAAATCAGGTGATGGGAGAAATACACATCATATTATTTTATAAAATATGTAAATAAAATATAAATAAAATATGTATATAAATAAAATATAAATAAAATATGTGAAAACATAATTCAGATGAATTGAAGAAAAATGCCCCATCCTCCGCATTGTTCAATGTGCACCAGACCATTAAATGTGCACTCCTATTTCACTTCATCTTTTTTTCTATTTTTATTCTAAATCTACATATACAAAACTTATATCTACTTACAAATAACTTAACCTTAACCTTAACATATCTAAAAATTAAAATTAGCAAATTGCTCCAGGTTGCTTCGGAGCCGTGCCACCAAAGCCACCCCCTGCGCCTTGGCGTCTTCCAGCCTGGTGACTAGCTGGACCTCCCGGAGACTTTGCTGCCGATCGCGGGCCATCAGCTCTGCCTGCTGGCGCTCAAGCTCTTCCAGCTGGCGGTTGAGTTCTGCCCGCGCCAGCTGACTGTCATCATAGTCCCGCTGGGCCTCCTCTATCTCACGCTTTGCCCGTTGCACACTCATCTCCAGCTCAGGTACGATAGGTGCTGGAGGGTGGACTTCTTCAGCAGTGGGTTGTGGAGGGGCAACTTCAACGACAGGTGGTAAAGGTGCGTCTATAACCGGTGTCACAACAGTTGAGGATGTCTTCTTGGACACCCTTCTTCTGCTGTTGTGTGCGTGCTTCCTCGATGATGATTTCTTCGGTGGTTTTGGAGGCAGGAAATCATCATCGCTGTCAGCAATTTGGATTATAGGCAAACCTTCCATCGACGAATTTGCTCCTGCGTCACGGGATCTCTTGGAAGCAACTCCGTTAATGAACCCACCTTGCCGTCTGCGTTGGTCCATCGTCAGCGACTGCATTTCGGGGACCTCTCTCCTGATGACGTCCATAACGTCATTGAAGTGCTCTTCGTCTGGCATTTGAGGTGCGGCGCCATCCACCCTGATGTTACTCAGGATCGTTATTGCTGCAAGACCAGTTAATGCGGGAGAATCCATAGCTAAACATACAAAAAAAAATTAAACGGGTTCATGATTACAAGATTGTTAACTTACTCTCAAATTATTACAGCTTGCTATAGTCTGCTAATTCAGTTGGCTGGTGGTTGATCTGGCGGGTGATCTTGTGGATGATGTGGTAGCTGATGTCAGTTCAGAAGAGTGACTGAAGATTATTCGGAGGAAGTTCTTGTTTTAAACACTCAGACCTCCACCCCACTCCTCTTCTTCTTCTCCGACCTCCTACTCCAATCCCCACTCCGACCACCCACTCCTCTTCTTCTTCTCCGACCTCCTACTCCAATCCCCACTCCGACCACCCACTCCTCTTCTTCTTCTCCGACCTCCTACTCCAGTCCCCACTTCGACCACCTACTCCGACCTTCCACTTCAATCCCCACTATGTCTTAAGCCACACCTCTTTCTTTAGCCAGTATCCCTCAGACCAGAAAACCCCACCCCATCATAACCCCACCCCTATTTCAGCTCTGTTATTTGTTACAATGTACACATCCACCTACGGGACAGAGCAGATATAGGGGTGAGTGACAAGAATAACAATTATGAGTGGGAACATTTGCATACTCGAGTGTATCATGTGAATTAACATGCTGATACCACTCACCATTATTATTCATGCCGCAATACCGTACAAAACAAATATCACATAGGAAGCGTTTTTCATTATCACAAGTTTTGATAGTAACAAATGAAAAGCTGCAACAGTACAAATTTGTTGCAACGTCTTCTAACACCTCTGTCATATTTATCTGATGGGCATTGCTCACGATCGTTTCGGGGACATCCTCACAGTCTGGTACAATTCCATCGTCTACTTCTGGTTCTTCTCCGTCATCTTCTAGGAACTCTTCTTCGACGAAGTCATCCCCAGCGGGTATGTCTTGGCGGCCATCTTCAAAATCTACCAGGTCATGGAATTCGCCATTGTCACCATTCTCACCCACTACAACTTCATCTTCTTGTTCCCAAACAAACTCGTCACCTGCCAACACATCAACTTGATTGTTGGCATCTAATTGGGAGAGGGCTTCCAATGCAAAACCAACTTGATCAACCATAATTGCTTTACAAACACAGTTTCTAACAGAAAATACAAAAGTCGAATGAAATGTTAGGATTTTGGACCGATTTTATATGTTACAATCGTGAGTGGGGGTTACCACCTCCACTAAACCAACACTTCATCTCCTGAGAATAGCAATTCCTCCATTAACCTAGATTTCCTCGTCATCTAATTAGTGACGCAAATGCAAACAACGAGGATACAAAAATACTGAAGATATTTAGGAAAAAATATTTGATTTTCGAATTAAACCACAGAAACATGACAAAAATATATCTTCAAATTTTTTTCTATTAGAATTCATCCTTTCAAATCTTTTATCAAGTATGACATTTTTCGATAAAATCCATTATAACGTGGATACAAAAATATTAGAGATTCTAAAAAGAAATGTTTGACTTTCGAATTAAAGTGCAGAAACATGACAAAAAAAATATTTTCAAATATTTTTTCTAGTTGAATTTACTCTTTCAAATCTTTTATCAAGTATGACAAATTTCGATAAAATCCATTATATCGCGGATACAATACATTACAGCAATTCCAATATGCACTGATTCAACCCCGCATGGAAACGCCAATGATACCTGCCGTCTACAATAGCTTTAATATTTTAGTAACTGACCGGTGAGGGTGAATTTTACCTGAGATGACCGTAAATTCATTTCATTTGGGTAAATTTTTATTTCATAGCGTCTCTTTGCGATAGTTCAGTTGTGTTTTATCTGTAATGGCGTTAGTAACAAAATCTCAATCAGAAAGTGAAGCGGCGGTTAAGGCACTGTTGGACATGGAAAATATAGTGCCGACTATCATATCACCCATTAGAGAAAACGAAATTGTGGAACAATCGCCTGTGAAAAGTGCAAGGAAGCGTAGTAGGCCGATATCGAAAATAGACAAATTCAAAGAAATCGTCAAAAAAGCTAGCCCATATGCCCGGAATGCATGGAGAATACCGAACTTTTCATTACAACCGAGTGTTAGGGAAGAATATAGAGTGGAGGACTTTAGCGACGACGACGAACCAACAGAACAACAGACAGACAAACCAAAAGACACAAAAAACACTACAGACTCAGGGAGTACTTCTACAGACACAGATACTTCATCTACAGATACAGACACAAAACAGACAGACAACAAACAACAAAGGTCTACAGAAACGGAGAATTTTGTCAAGGAAAGCAAGCGTATGTTTGCTTTACTGGAGAAACTTGATTTATCGACTGATACAGACAATGAAAATTTGAAAAAACTGAACAGTACATGTGATAGGTATGAAAAGAAATTTCGGGAAGCTCAGATACAACGTGACCAACTGAAAAATAAGATAGGAAAGCGTGAAGAAGCAATAGAATTCAGGAAGCAGATGATGGAAAACTATGCAATTTTTTTTTCAGGAAATGATTAATATGCAATTTTTTTTCAGGAAATGATTAGTTGATGAAAGTTCTGAAAGGAGTGCATATATATTAATTGGTCGATGTACACAGTGAAGGGCGATGTAGAGGGGCCCTTCACGGACTTTCATTGATTAATTATTTGAAATAAAAAATCTATTTTAAGCTGGGATCGGAACAAAATTCTAGAAATGAAAAATAAAAATGGAAATATTCATTGATTAATTATTTGAAATAAAAAATCTAATTTAAGCTGGGATCCGAAATGCAAAAAAAAATTATAATCGAATAGAAAAGAGAGGTTCATTGATTAAAAAACGATAAATAAAAAAAACTATTTTAGGCTGGGATTCGAACCTGTACAGCGCAAAATTCTAGATATGAAAAATAAAAATGGAATTATGCAAAAAAAATATAATCGAACAGAAAAGATAGGTTTTTTTTTTGATGGGCGAGTTCAAGGTCACAAAACCAAAAAAAGCCCGAGAAATAAATCTCTTAATATCACCCTCCACCCACCTCCTAGGTGATATAGAGAGATTTCTTTCTCGGGGCACACTGCAAACTCACCACTGAGCTACGCAGCCTCCGAAAGAATTAGTCAAATTTCTTCTATATGAATGTTTTAAATCAAACCCCTGAAATGTATGCGACTAAATATACATGCTCCTACAATTCCGTAAAACTGAAGAGTTGGTCCATCTAGTGCCAAATAGCACAACACATATAAACTATACCAACTGAGCTAATGCGATCTCCGAAGGAATTCGTTATAGCTACCTCTAAAGACCTTTATTTAACCCCTCATGATAAATTCCCCCAAAGAAAATATGACTTTTTGTGATAGAAGTGCAAGTAAAAGGAACGTATGTGAAATATCTTGCAGTTTACAGGCTTGTAAATTGTACATGCTTCAAAAACTCTGCATGGGCAATTTACAAGCATATATTTTTGACCCTTGCTTGTGTTTATAAACTGCTAACAGTTCACATACGTTCCTATTCAAAAGAGATATTTTCTTTAGTTCAGAAGTATTAACTTTGTTAATACTGGAGGAATTTAACATGAAGGGTCAAAAACCCTGGGTGGGCACCCATGTATCTGAATCTTGGCGTATCCACCAGCCATTGAAGTGCAGAATGTTTTGATTAGGGGCAATGCATTGAACCGCTTTTCAGATATTTTGCTGCGATTTTTTTTATATATTTTTTTGGAAATATATGATCATTGCGAAAGTTTTTCATCATAGAACTTTTTTGAAATTCCCACTTATGAGTGAGATATGATTTTTTTAAATATTGATATCGAGATTTTGTTGTAAAATTTATTTCAAGTATAACCTACAATTTTATATTTTTTCTTGGAAGATATGATCATTTTTAATGTTTTTGACCAACAAACTTTTTCTTTATTATCATTCATGAGTGAGATATAATTTTCAAAAATAAGTAGGAGTAGGAGATCTGAGCCGGTTCTGGACCTACCCCCACCATCATAACTTTCAACCAGCAAATTATTTCGCGGTTCGATTCGCGGCCGCGAATTTAATCGCAGTTCGATTCGCGGCCGCGAATTTAATCGCGTTTTGATTCGCGCTCGCGAATCAAAACAGCGGTCAAGGTCTCGAATCCGCGGATTCGTCCGTAGGTCTATTATTTTGAATTTTTCACTTTCTTGATGTCCAACACTTCTTTTTCCTATGAAGTTTGTGAAGGTAACTCCTGGGAGGGAGGGATATCTACTCCCTCTCCTTCTATGGTGGTTTGTTGTCATGTTCATTGTGCGCATGTACCAGTCGACTTGTTTGAATAAAACTTAGAGTCGCATTAACATCAGCACCATTTCTGTCCACATCCCATTGATATCACACATTCCTACGAGCTAAATATGAACTCATTACCAAATTTGTCTGCTGAAGAAGAAGCAATGCCATGTATTGCAACAAATGATGACTTTGGTTTTGAAGATATTCCGGTATATCACTTGTCATCCCAAGAAGGTTTCATCGATGAATATAACATTGATGATTATCTGAAGATGGGAGATATACCGGAACCTTCAGAAAGTGTTGATCCAACCCTTTCACAATTGTCACTACCAAAATGCCCGTCACTTCTCTCTCCTCTTAGTGTCGATACGAAAGCGAAACCATCTAGGAGAAAGTGTGCATCTACTGCTTCAAATCCCAAGAAAACAAGTAAGGGTGTACGGAAACCCCGTAAGAAGAAAGTAGATGACACCTTCAAGAATGTGATAGGTGATTTGGAAGATGTATCGCTTCATTCTTTTGGTCCACTGCAGCGTTGTGGAGACATGCTTAAGAAAGCGAAATGCAGCATCGTAAAATCGAGAGCTATCATCGTCAAATGCGATGACGATGTTCGAAGAGGTAGCATGGACGACGAGGTGGTTCTTCAGAAGCTCGATGCAAAGATTGTATCATCGAAGGCTGAACTGATCAAAATGTGTGAAGATGCAGATAAACTCCGTTTCAAAATCACACAGAAGAATCAGTCCGCCCTTTGTTTGAAAATGCAAGCTGAAATTGAGCTTCAGGAGTCCACTAAACTTTTTGATATGGTAGCATCTGTACGTGATAAGTGGCGAAAAGAGTTTGATCACGCATTCCAATCTGATAGTGATTAGCTCTGAGGATTATGAAATGTTATCAATGTTGTGAGTTGAAATGAAAGACTTTTTCAAAAATCTATGAAGTGGGGAGGAGTATGCAGATTATTTCGGTTTTGGCATACACTGGGCGTTGCGTTTGGTTGGGGCAACGTTCACCACTTCATGATTTATTCATTTTGAAAAAAAACTCAAAAATAGTTCTATATTTTCTATAGTTTATTAATAATCTTACAGCTTAGTGAGAATAATAAGTAATACAATTTCATTCAAATATTAAACCATAGCACTTTTGTGTAACCATGAATTCTTTCCGCTTGGAAGGCCTAACCACTTAATGTATAGTTTATTTCCTTTCCTCCTCAACACTTTTTCAACTAGGTATACGTCAGGATTTTGCGTTTTCAATAATTCTTCTCCATAAAAACATCCTCTAATCGGGCTCCCATCCATGTCTTCAAGAATATAAGTTATGGGGTATGTTTGGTTAATTTTAACAATTTTGAATAGTTCTGTTGTGTAATTGGCAGTGTAACCCTTTTCGAAAATATTCTTGTACTTGCTTATACGTACAATATCATTCATTCGAAATTTGGAAATACTTTGTTTTCTTCGAGGGATTACTTTGGAACTTTTGAATTTCAGTTTTGTTGCTGGCATAACATCGATTGGTTTCATACCAATTGTACGATGCACCTTATTGTTATATTTGCTTGTTATGATTGGAAGAATATTCAACCATTTGTTGTGTCCCATCGCTGAAAATTCTCTATAAAGCCACGTCTTTATTGTTCGAATTACTCTTTCAGCTATGGCCGCCTTCATGGTGCTGAATGTTGAATAATGGTTGATCTTATATTTTCGCATCAAAAATGAAAAAGAACTATTGAAAAATTCTGATCCTTGATCGCTTTGTAGATGTTTCGGGGAATAGTTGGCTTCTTTCAGCACATCTTCCATTGCATTGGTTACAGCACTACCTGTTTTATTTTTAATCGGCTTCGTCCATAGATATTTCGAGTAGCAATCAATGACCACAAGAACATATCGATATCCTTTGTTATGTTTAGCATAAGGTTGTAATTCGGCAAGATCTATTTGCCACAGATCTGCAAAACCTTTGACGGTGGTGGTTCTTCTGATGAAATTACGTCTTGCCGGCTTATGTAACTCATTGACAACTTGTCGTTTGACATCACTTATTTCATTATCCATCTCCTCGCAATCACTTATTTGTTTTCATTCAGACAAACAATTTGACAATGTTACGGCATCATATAATGAGAACAAACTGATCATTTTTGCTGATGTATTAGATTATTATACCTTCCTCACGTAATTCTTCAATTATGGAAATTATTTCATTATCATGTCCAGTGTGTCCAGCTGACTTTGAAGATATCAATAGCCGCAAACGAGCGACTAACTCCTTGGGTGAATTCCAGTAAACATAATTCGCAGGTTTGGGATCATACATTTTCTGCATTTTCATTCGATGGAACCCTTCACCTTTTTTTGTCCTACTTCTGGTCGTCTGATAATGTGATAAGTTTAGTATAGGTTTAATAACTTCACGGAATTTTTTAGATTTCGGGTGTTTGAAACCATTTCGCAGTAGATGTTGTTTGTAAGGTGCATTTGTTAGCCTCAATATTTTAGCATATGTATGACGAACTTCATCATCATCATCAACTTCAGGTGGGTTTTTCAAAAAAATCATGTTGTATAACTCCAGACTACTTGGGAATTCATGTGTTCGTGTTTTATTTTTGTTCCAAAATAATATATTTCCATCACTGAAACGTACATTGTGACTCCCCATTTTCAGTTTTTGTGTAGTAGGATCTAACCGTATGCCAAATATTCTGTCATAAGCTGCATTCTTAGTTTTGACATTTTCCAAATGTCTTTTCAAAACATCTCCAGTATTGTCTTCAAAATTATCAAATACGGACTTTTCATCTTTTCCGAATTCTTTGATGGTATCTGTCTCACTGTCAACAGATGATAATTCACTACTATATGATGAATTATTTCCCACTGAAGTACTCCTAACTTTTATTGGAGTAGACTGAGAATTCACTTGCTTCATCGAAAACGTCGGCTGTGGTGGCTGTGGTTTCGTGGTAGCAGCAGCTGAAGAAAGAACATTTAATGGCTTCATTATGGGATCATAGAGTTTTTCAAGCGCCATTCGATTTTCAATAAGTCCACTCTTGATAGAGTTAAATTTCTGCCGTACAGCTTCTGTTGTCTCAACAAGTTGGCGTTTCAAATTCAATTCATTGTTTTTATCTTCAACTACTTTATCATTTTTTGTCTTCATTTTGCTTCACAAGAGAGAGAATACACTGAAGTAACCTCTATGCAATTCAGCGATCGATTGAATGCGTATTGTATTATCATGGATATATAAAACTATCGAACCCCATGCGATATCTACCTTCATGCATTTTTCTATCCTTATCAATGACCAAAAATCCATATTGATCCTCCCAACATTTAACACACATCAATTGGAATTGCTTAAATGTTACATCGGGTGACACGTGATCCGAATAAATATGGTGTAGATTCGTTTCATCTTGCTTGAACATTACGATAAAGTTGGTATTATCTCGCACTAACTGTTTGGGCACTCGTGAATATGTTTGAGCAAGATAAAAACAGTCAACATCTTTATGACGTCCCATACAGAAATATGATCTTATAATATCCTGTTTTTCACATATTACATCATCGAAAATGAAAACAGAATTTGGTTTGGCATCGGATGGTTCCACTATTTCTGCATTATTACTGAATGTATAAAATCCCAACCCCTTGATGGGTTCCAATACATTTCGTAGGAATTGATATTTGGGTTGATTGAGTGATTTCGAATAGAGATAAACATTTGTGAATCGCAGTCCTTGTGGATGTGTTAAAAGAGAGATCATGGCATTCGTCTTTCCACAATTCGATGGTCCGATAATGAGTCCTCGAACAGATGATGGAAGTAGTGGACCATGCCGCAACACTTTCTGTCCATTCAATCCACAACCGAATTTTTCATCTAGATTATCTACAGCAAACTTTTCTTTCTGCTTCACAATGCGCATCGTACCGTGGTTGGAGACTATGTAAGCGATGATATGCTGTGAACATTTCATTTAAATGAGTACCATCAAACGATACGGATGTGTTCGTAGTGGATGCAGAAAAAGCGGTCGTGGATTCGTTAATAATTTAATAAACAAATTGCCGTTCGAATTACATTTACCCGGAGGATATCAGTATTGTGGACCCGGTACAAAATTGGAAAAACGTTTAGCCCGCAAAGATCCTGGAATCAATAAATTGGATATTGCATGCAAACAACACGATATTCAATATTTGAATCATCTAACTGATCTCACAGCGAGACATAGAGCAGACAAAGAACTCGAATACGCAGCTTGGAACAGGGTTAAATCGAAGGACGCTGGTATTAAGGAAAGAATAGCTGCCCTACTCGTTACCAACATTATGAAATCAAAGAGACGTTTCGGTATGGGTTGTAGTAGTACTACTGTGAAGACAAAAAAGAGGAATCAACCGAAGAAAAAGAAGAGAAATCAACCGAAGAAGAAGAAAAATAATCTCATAAAAATCGCCTTTGGTTCTGGGGTGGTTCATAAAGTGCGGAATGTACTGAAAAAAGCTGGGGGTGAGCAATTTGTGACGAATAATTTGAAAAAAGCCACCGTAGTGGCATTGCATGCAGCACGTAAATACCTCAAAGCTGCCGGTGGAAAGAAAACGATCCGCACGCCTCGCATAATTCCAATACCTAAAGTCGGAGGGATTCTACCATTGATACCAATTTTTGCTGGATTGTCTGCGCTCGGAAGTTTAGCTGGTGCTGTTGCAGGCATCACCAGAGCTGTGAATTCAGCAAAAGCAAGCAGAACCGCCCTGATCGAAGCGAATCGTCATAATAGGAAAATGGAAAGTGTGGCATTGGGTAAAAGTGGTAGTGGTATATACCTTAAACCTTACCGTAAAGGACTCGGACTCTATTTGAAACCATACAATCCAAAAAACTAGTTGATTCCCTACCTCGAAAACCTCTCACCGACATCGATCTCACTTATTATGCCAAGAAAATGAAAATTCCATACTTTCGCGGTATTTTCATGCGTGATACATTACCCACTAGAGGTCCACGACACCGCGAGACCGCCATTGTCAATTTAGATGGAATAAGAGGATCGGGAACACATTGGGTGGCATACAGCAAATGTGGGAAAGACATTACATACTTTGATAGTTTTGGAAATCTACCCCCACCAATAGAGTTGATTCAATACTTCCAGAAATGTTCGAAAGTGAAAATTCTATATAACTATGATCGCCAGCAGAAGTTCAACACAGTTTTCTGCGGTCACTTGTGCCTGAAGTTTCTCTCTGAATTATTATAGAATGGATAAAACTCCAGCAATGACTCGAGAGGCTATTAGGACGATGGGATTATCACTCAAAATGTATTCAAAATATCGGACCTTGACAAGAATGGATCGAGTGATGCTTGCAAATATGCCGAAGGAAGTGATACTCGCATGCGCTGCACATGAGATTGCTTCTGTTTGGGAAAAGTTACCTAAAAGTCTACAAGATGATGTTGATATAATGAAATATAGATATTGCAATGACCACCACAATCTTGACGGCGAAAGCGTTTCAGATTCTGATGTGAATGATGGTCCTATACCTCGAAAAATATTCTGCTGTTATTGCAATATAAAGGATATGAATATTGGTGCTAATAAAAATGAAATGGATATTGATGAACCATCTCCGAAAAAGCGTAGGTTGTCCCGAGTGTGTTGTAGACAACAATAAATTGAAGTGAAATCCATAAAATGTATCAGTCATGTCACGGAAGTTCGAACTACAAGCTGTCGGGACGAGTGTCTTGAGTGCAGACTTTTTCCCACCCGTTGAATTGGATAGAAACAGTCGTTATGGATTGGGACTTTTAGGATTCTATGGATGCAACACAGTAAATAATATAACTGAAAAAAACAATGTGATCAGTTTTAGAATCAGTGATATAAGTTCACCAATACTTCAGAAGTACACAATTGAAATTCCATGTGGTGCCTATGAAATAGATGAGATCAATGCAGTTATTCAGAAACATATCATGTTTCGATTGTTTCATGGGAAAAATCAAAACGATACCAATGCAGATGATATATTCTACCTACATGCCAATAATAATACTTTCAAATGTGAGATGCGATCAAAATATGAAATTGATCTAACTCATCCGAATTCCATAGCAAAGATGATGGGTTTTAATTTTGATAGATTTCAACCGAATCAGATACACGAATCCTCACATCCGATAAATATAACAACTGTGAGACTAATCCGCTTAGATTGCAACATTATATCTGGTTCATACATAAACAATGAAGAATCCCACATTCTTTTTTCATTCGATATCGATGTGGAGCCTGGATTCAATCTCACAAAAGAACCACACAAGATTATATATATGCCCATCAGTCCAGAAGGTCGTCAGTTGATTCACAACATCACAGTGCGTATTTTGGATCATAATAATAATCTCATTGATTTTGGAAGTGCAGAAGAGATTGTTATAATTTTGGAATTGAAAAAAATCTAATAACTATTATGGGTTTTTGTTATAATAGACAGAATCGACAAGGATTTGAAAACATTCCACAAATAGCTAAAAAGGAAGGTTCGAATAGAAAAAGGCTCATTCCAAAAGTGTACGCTAAACAGTTAGCACACCACACTGCTCTCTCGCTGAGAGATCTCAAATTTTTGAAATCAATTGGACTGAAAGTAAGGAACAATGGTGCTCGAAACAAATAGTGAAAAGTTGAATATATTTGACGAGCCGATGCTCGATCATTCCCTCACAAGTTTACATGAGCATACATATAAACCATATGGATCACCATTGTTTAGGAATTCAGATGAAATTCGAATTGCAATCAATAATCAAGACGTTATACTTGACATTGCTGAGAGTTTCATTTATATAGAGGGTAAATTCACACCTAAAGATGAAACAAAATTATGTTATCTCTCGAATAATGCAATCGCCTTCCTTTTTGATGAAATTCGCTACGAAATGGGTGGTGAACAAGTTGCTGTGGTCAGGAAGCCGGGGATAACATCTACAATGAAGAATATGATATCATTTGGACAATCGCATGCTAACACTTTATTGACAACTGGATGGGGACTTTCGGAAACTAAACAGGATATCTTGGATACAACTAGTCACGTATTCAGTGGTAAATTACCACTGAAATATTTGATGGGTTTCGCTGAAGATTACAACAAAAGTATCTTGAATGCCAAACAAGAAATGATTTTAATAATCGCTCGATCCTTCAAGAACTCATATATTGGTGAGGTTGATGCTGATTTGGAAATCAATAAAATTGAGTGGAAAATAAGACACATAGTGCCAGAAGATAAGCACAAGCTCAAACTTTTAAATAGAATCAACAAAAGCGGTCTGAATGCTAAAATCAAGTTGGCTTATCGCATGTGGGATCTCTATGAACTTCCATCACTACGTGGCACGTCTTCAGACATATGGGCTATCAAGACAACCAACGCCCTTGAAACACCTCGTTACATCATCATTGGATTCCAAAGCACTACCACTTCTGAAGACAGGACAAAGGACATCACTAAATTCACAACTGCTGATATCAATAACATTCGTGTGTACTTGAACTCTGAAGTATACCCATATGAACGTTGGAATTTGGATTTCGATAAAAAACTCGATACTTCGGCTTATTATGCCTATGAGAACTTTCAACGAAGTTATTATGATAAAGATATGAGTGAACCTCTCATGGACATTGGTCAATTTCGACAAAATCCACTATTCATCATTGATTGTTCACATCAGCCGAATGCCACAAAATCATCAACTATTGATATTAAGCTCGAGTTTGAAACTAGGAAAGTCAACTTCCCAGCCAACACCAAAGTATATGCACTCATTCTGCATGATACATTTTTGACATACAATGCATTGGATGGTTCAGTTCACTGCAGATATTGATGAAGACACACACACACACACATTTTTTTCATTTTTCTTTCTTTATTCATGTAAAAGAGAAATAGGTAAATAAAACATGTGTAAAAAATTTTTATGTTTTTTTATTCAAATATCATTAGCTTAGAATTCAAATAGTCTTAGGTATGTACAAACAATCTAATATAACTTCTTCTTCATCTTCATCATAATTTTCTCCTTCTTCGATTTCACTATCATCATCATCCAGTTGGTACTTTTTGATGATGTCTTCAGGTAGGTATGGTAGGAGGCGGTGGAGAAATCTTTTCAGCTCACATTCAATCATTGCGTCGCAGAGGTGATGTAGATCGAAAGAACCATCTGTATATTTCTCGCAGAGATCCACACCCTTTTTGTAGTTCTCGTAATCACGCATACAGTGTTGGATCCTTTCTTCATCATAGCATACGCTCAGGTCATAAATGGTGGCGTGGTGAGCATCCTCGCTCAAAGCACGCAACTCAGAAGTTAACCTTTCAACGGCGGAAGAGATGTCTATGGCTTCGGTCCAGTGTTGACTTGCATACATCATCCACATTTTTCAAAAATGAAGCTATGATCAAAGAGAAATTATTGAAATAAGAATGCTACAAAAATAATCAGTACTACTCACATTAGACTTTTGATGATGTCTCCACCGAAGAGTGTGTTTAACAATGTATGAAAAGTTTTTATATTTTCCTTACAATTATCACCTATAATATAAAAGAATCAGAATTAGAAGATATGACAAGTGGAAATTATATATTACAATTATTCAGTGAGATCAAATTTGACCAACGATCTCGTTTTCATGCCGGCAAAGCTTTGTGGACTCTGACCCAAATATGCTACTGTATATTTACCACCTGATGAATTGATGCATGCTACATCATCATCGGTAAATTGTTCTGAAACGCGTTTTGGCAGCCATGTTTTGAATAATGTATCATTGCTTACATCAAGTAGTATCAATAAAATGGATTTACCAAACCGGGTAGAACAAACTGACATCGTCTTAATTGGGTAAGCTTCATTCAGTGGCAAAGATGATATTACTTTTTGCTCTAACACTTCCATCTCTTGTTTAATTATAGAATTGATTTTTTGTAAATCTACTTTTGGAACTGACATGATGATAATATATATGGAAAATATAAATAATTTTCAATAGAAAAACACACTCACTGATCTCTCTCACTGTGTAGGCACTGAATAACTTCACTACTCTTGCTGACTGCTCGACTGCTAGGTATACAACTTCTGATTTCATATCACCATACCAACTTCTTTTATAATAGATAGTGAACCACCCCCCACCACAGACTTATGAAACATGTATGATACAAAGCCCCCACCATGCGCGAGTTTGCATCGCATCGATAGAGGGCGGAGAGTAAATAGTAGTCGATGAGTCACCGCAGCGTATGGGTGTGTGACGTCAGCGCGGATCCAACCCACCCTATCGAGAGCGAGGGTGGATGCGCATAGCGTCACGCGACCCCTCCTCCCACCACCATCGCAAGGTATACATCACTGGAGAGTAATCAGAGTTCACATATCTGACTGGATCTCCGTGGTGTGCAGACGTGTTGTACCCTCTCTATACTTCGGTATAGATTTGTATGTGTACTCCACACATAAGGGTCATACACAATGGCAGAGTAAGTATACATGAAGGACATGGAAGACATTGAGGTAAGAAAAATAAATTAAGTACTTGGAAAAAGTACTTGTCCGTGTATGAAAAAAAAATCCAAGTCATTATAATCTCAATGTCAAACACAAACCCTGAACACCTCCCAACAATATACATCATGGTCAAGGCTAAGGGCAAGCCCAAGTCCTAGGTCAAGTCCTAGGTCGAGGTCATAGGTCGAGGTCATAGGTCAAGGTCATAGGTCAAGGTCAAGGTCATGGGTCAAGGTCATAGGTCGAGGTCATAGGTCATAGGTCAAGGTCACTGATGACGTCATAGTGGTGGGGGGAGGCCCAGAACCGGCTCAAATCTCCTACTCATAATCCGGAAATGAATGGATGTACAGAAAGGTTGAACCGAACCCTCATTGAGAAAGGAAGGGCTATGTTACTTGAAGCTAAGCTAAGTTACCTAAAACTTTCTGGGGCGAGTCAAACGATACATACATCTTCAACTAATAGCATGTAAAGAAAGAAGATGAATATATCGTTTCTACTCGAATCAAGAGTTGGTAATCCGGGTGCAGAACTAGAAGTGGAAGAAGAATTAGAAAACCACAGTATCTAGGTAAATGAATTTCTGAATGAAGAAGAATTCGAACACTTAGCATTGAATGCTGAAGCTTTTGTGGATGACGTGCCTGAAAGCTACGAAGACGTCAAATGTAGACCTGATCACAACCTATGGAAAAACGCTATGATGGAAGAAATAGATTCGCTGAAAAGGAATAAGACATGGACTTTGGTTAATAAGCCACTTGAAGTCAAATTAATATCATGTAAATGGGTTTTTCGTTTGAAGAAAAATGCAAATGGAGACATAGAAAAATATAAAGCCAGGCTTGTTGCCAGGGGCTTTATGCAAAAAGACTGTTTATTGACTGTTGCCAATTTAAAAAGTATGGATATTCAACAAATGGATGTAAAATCTGCGTTTTTACACGGTACAATCAAAGAAGACATATACATGAGTATTCCTGAAGGTTTTAAAGATGAAGGTAAGGTTTGTAAGCTTAACAAAGCCTTGTATGTTGCATTTAAAACAAGCACCCTATTACTGGAATACAGAATTCAATAATTTTGCTGAAACTGAGGGTTTAGCCAAGTCAAATTATGACCCTTGTTTATATTTTAAAACTAAAAATAGTTCAACAATTTATTTATCACTATGTTGATGACATTTTAATTGCAAGTAACGAAAATTCTGAATTTGAAAAAGATTAAAGTAAAATTAAAACAAAAATTCGAAATGCAGGACATAGGAGATAA